>JAJVSH010000139.1:199191-318477 GCA_021460005.1 Tetramorium alpestre
CACACACACACACACACACACACACACACACACACACACATTCTCTCACATCGCCCGTAAATATCTAGCGAATAAAAAATATTCGAACTTTTCTCTTGGAAATTCTTTTGTGCAGTATTATATAAGACATTCCTCATTTCGAGTACATTTCTAAACTTTCTTCAACTTTGAAAAAAAAAGAAATGGCACGATCCAGTGATCACGCTTCGTGCAATTTTTTTTCCTATGAAAGCTGAAGAGAGTTGTCAAGAATGTCGATTCGACGACGTGGATGATACGAAAAATCGAAATGTCGCGAATGTGTTAAATAACATTTTATAAAAAAACTTGCAGAAGTTCTTTAAGAAATGAGGACAGCGCTGAAAGTTAATTATTTTTTTACTAGGTCAACTTGAGAATTTTTTATTCGTAGCTTGTAATAGTTACTTTAAGAAATTATTGATCTTTGATAAATAAGAGATAATGTAAATTGAAAGAGAGATAATGTAAATTGAATTGCTTGTGATATACTGAAAGTACGAATATTTTTTTATGCATTACAAGGCAGATCGGCACTCTGAAAATCGCGCTAAAATTATTCAAATTAAGTTAATAAGTACAAAAGAGTTTAGATATTATCTCAATGTATCTAAAAGATTTTTATTCTTTTCTGAAATATACGCTTCATATATAGGACAATATAAATTTCTTAGATCTTTATGTAACGTAAACGAAGGATAAAAATATATAGCTACTTTTATGATATCCAATGCAATCCTTCAACGTTGTGTTCAAGCAGTGTGCCGGTCTTCCCGGAATTACACACACATAATTCTCAGAGATAAATACACACACTCACATTTACGCAAGGTATAAGCAGACCTTGAAGAGTACTAATTCCTTGATTTTTATATTTTACACGCACACACCTACCCACCCATCAAAAAAGAAATAAAAAAAGACTCACGCAGATTTCGTGATTTTAAGACTGGTAGTAGAGGATGTTTGAGAATTGCATGCTTGTGCCGGCTAAGCATTGCAGTGGTGTGCCGCTATATTAACATGAGAGAGAAAGGTGAAGGAGAAGAGGAAAAAAGGCATTGTTTTCACGTGAGCTCCGCTCGCCGCGGGACTTCGACGTCGGACAAAATCGAAAGGGGAAAAGATCACGAAAAGCGGTCCCTACACGCGCGCACAGACCCATAATTGCTGCAAAAGGAAGCACCACGGCAATTTCCTTCTCCGTCCGTTCTCACAGGCTTGAAGATCCGTCGATCTCGATTGTACGATTTTTATCTCGTGAACTTTATTCCGTTTCCGAGCGTAAAATGCTACGAGTGTTGTCGTAAGATGTTTCGCTGTTAGAACGATAAAAAAGATAAATGCGAAACGATATCGCAGGCAATCGGCTGTTTTCAAATTCATCATGATTGCGGAAGTTAAATTTTTAGAAATTAAATCAGGAGCGAATTTCAAAATTTCTGGAATTGCTGTTGAATAGATTGATCGTTGACGGAGGCAATCGAGATCGATAAAAATTGGAAATTCGAATGAAACCGGATAAACCTGCTTATTAGGCGAGCTCGATGGAAGCGGCTAGGCGACGCGATGTCGGTCAGGCTAAATCAGGCGTTGCAAATCGAATTTAATTGCATTTAATTTTATATATCGCGGAACTCCTACGACTATCGTTCCGCAATCGTATTAATCCTTTATCGAACTTGTTCGCTTCTTCCTGCGAAGTTCTACAAGTACTATTAATTTTCCGGGCCAAAGTTTCTGCGGAGTTTAAACACCCGCGCGAACAAGAATATCAATGCTTTGTAAGAGATATTAAGGTCCCTCGCTCGATAAAGGATACAATCTTTCGCCATTAAACACGATCGACAGGATAATGCAGAAGGATAATGCTCGCGAAGCCGATCGAGGATGTTGGAATGTGGAATTCGGCGCTTATTAGTGCGATAAAGGAAGACATAGAATGAAACATAGAAGACGGTAGAATAGTTGACATTCTAGACTATCTTTGTATATTAGCTTGTTCTGATTATTAATCTTGAGACAAGCCGTTCAGCCCGACATTATATATCTACATCTATATCTATCTATCTATATATACATATATATATATCTCTCTATCTATCTCTCTGTCTATCTATATCTACATACATATACATATATATATATATTTCTCTCTCTCTCTATCTCTCTCTCTATATATATATATATCGCTCGTAGTTTCATGTGTATCGATCGCCCTACCATCACATGTTCCTTCACACGCACACACACGTATACACACACAGGTATGCGACACAGTATTGGGTGTCACAGAAGTAGCTAAGCGTAAGCTAGCCCCCGCGAGCTAATTCGCAAATGCCTGGTTTCGAGTTCTCGGGGTGCGAGAGGGTGAAAATGTGCCCCATAAGGCTGCGACTACAACGTAGCAGTCGTGCAGGCGTGAGAAAAGGCAATAAACGTTGCGGCATTGATGTCTGGCGCGACGCCGCCGGTCGGTGTCTGAGGTGAAATTTTTCAACAATAACTTCGCGGAGCCGCGGAGCTTTCTGCCAATTTCGCGACGCGAGAAACGGATTCGGATATTCTCGAAAATTAAAAATAGCACCCACTTACACTGTAAAAAATTAGTGCAAAATTACACGTAATTTTGAGATTTACACACTTAATAGTTTTAAATTAATTTCCTTCTAATTTTGCAGTATAAAGGTAAAAATAATTCCTTAATTTGTTTTTTACTGTGCATTCAGTGTAAAAAATTTATTTTTACTTCTGACTACAAAATCATAAATACGTAGAATTTTACAACTATTACAGTGAATCTCACAATTATATGTAATTTTATAGAAATTGTGAGATTCACTATTGTGTATACACTGTAAAAAACAAATTGAGGAATCATTTTTCCCTTTATACTGCAAAACTAGAAATAAATTAATTTAAAACTATTAAGTGTGTCTCAAAATTACATGTAATTTTACACAAATTTTTTTACAGTGTACATCCAATTTTTGTGTAGAAATATATGATGCTTAAACTCGGAAAGAAGGAATATCTCGATGAAAATTGTATTTATGGCAAGACGATTCGTATTATATCGCAGGATATACTTTTACGACAGATGAAAAATTTACATAGCGTTATTAATCGATGCTGCCATGAATTGTTCGCGTTATTCTCTTTACTTCTTCATAAAATTTCTCAGATCACGTTAATTTTAACTTTCAATCTTCAAGATGTTCTATATATTCGAAACGATAATGTTTTATACTAGCGGCAAATACGAATCGCATCGAGAAACGGCTCGAACGGACGATATCCCACACAGTGTACGAACGTAATCACGAGCACGCTCGTGTAAGATCACGCGTGTAAGATCCTTTCGAGGAAACGCCGAGGTTTTCCCCGCCCAAAAGTCCCATAGGTGCATTGCCGAGAAAAAACATCGAGCACTGATGGGTTGGATGGATGGCGAGGGCTTAGTTCACGCGATGAGAGCAAAAAGGGATCAAACTAAAAAAAAAAAAAAAAAAAAAAATCAAAGATAAAAGAGAGAGAGAAACCAAAGATCTCCGAGAGGTAAGAGCTACCGAGGAATCGAGAGGAAACAAAGAGAAGCTGCGCAATTTTCAAAGGGATCGATCAGTCGTGTAAGAAATCGCCGCGCGTCTAAGAAATTCGGTAGAATAAAAACAGATACACCGCATACAGGAGAGAGGATAAATCGAGCTAGCGAGGCTAAAGCGCTACGAGCGACTGAGAAACGCGAACGGGACGATTAAGCGAGTACAATATAAGCGAGAGGAAAAATTCAAATCGTGGCGAGAACTTCCACCATCCGAACGACCCCGCAGATCTCTGCCCACCCCCCCCCACCCTTAGCCCCAACCCCCCTGGAGTGATGAGTATCCGGCCACCCTAAATTAATGCTACTCTATTTTTTTTTGTTCTCTCTCACTTTCTCACCACCCCACGTGTTCCCCGCTGCTCGCTCGCCCTGCTCGTCCGCAACTGAAAACGCTACGTGAAAAAGTACGTAGTGAAGTGTGTGATTGTCGCCATTAAAACGATCGGCAACATTATGTTGGTCACCTATCTCCTACAGTTCATGTTCGCTGTTATCGGGGTACAGCTGTTTAAGGTAAAGAGACATCCAGCCATCCACTTAGAAAGCTTACTAAGCGAACGAGATTGCGTTACCACTTTCTCTCTCTTTCTGTCTCTCTATCTTTCGCTCTGCCATCCCTCACCTCTTCCTATTTTCTTTCTAGCTTCCCCTTTCCCCCCACTCCCTGGCACTTACGTTCACTTCCGTCGCCCACGGAACGCGGCGATGGTGGTAAATTTCCGGCAGAGCACCTCCGGCGAATTTTCCTAGCGAAATACGGAGTGACGGAAAATCGTGTGTAATGGTAATCACGTGGTGTCGCAGAACTAATTGATTATACGAGATGTTAGATATTCTTTCTCTCGAATGAAATTTTTACGGTATCATATTGGATTATACATTTGATCATTTTCTGGATAGTTTTATCTGGAATATCACTAATGTAAATTGTATTCGACTTAAAATTAGAGATTATTATACGATATTATTCAGTAGGGAAAATGAGAACAACGAGTACGTTTAATAACAAGATAACTCAATATAATAATAGAAAATTAATCCTATCTGTCTACTCTGTATTTTACAATGTAATTCCCCGAGTTTTTCTTGTAAATCAGACTTAAGCAAGAGAAAAGCTATTTTATAACATCACTTTTTACACCTTTCTTGACATTTAGAAGAGATGAAAACACTCACAAAAATTTGCCTAAGTCTGTTCCGACGGTCCTCCCCTCTTATTTCTAACTTGTCCTAAATCGCGCAAGGGAAATGTATCAGCGGCAAGGCACGACATTTTACAGCATCGAAGCAACTTGGAACACGTTGCGAAGCTTCTAATGCAATAACGTGGCGAACGATATTACACAGACACGTTCCGACGAGGGAAACTTCCTTCCCGAAAGGTTCCTTTTGCTGCGAAATTATCTCTGCCCGATACGAGAGGTGTTATCTGATTAGCTGCACGGAGTATCGATCATCGTGCTGTCGATCATTAATTATCGCGGTATCGCGCGCGGTATCCTGACGGCCGGAAGGACACGGAAACGATGACGGATTACCCCATGGATATATGCACGCGTGTCTCGTTGCCGATATATCTCTCTCTGTGCGTTCCCTCTTTTACAACACCCTCGAGCACGGTAACGCTGTGTTAACAATATAACGCTTTTAACCAAGAAAAACCAGGCGAGATTGTCGTGTAATTATACGTCGACGTGCAAACTCTATATATATATTTTTTTTGTATATATATACATATATATATTTATTCGTCACACAATCAACGATACGCATATCATATATCGCCATATATCGTACTCCTCTTCCCCATTTTAAAGATAGACACCCCCCCTTAACCAGGCATGCCAGTTTCGCTGTATGTGAGAATGAAGCTTTAGTCGTAGTGCATGCTGGTCGTCCACGTGCACCGAAACCACGAGTTACACGTGATGACATGACAGAACGAGGCGAACTTTAGTGTAGCGGCATCTGATACGCGATAAAATAGCATTAATTAAATTATGGCAAATTGCATAATTAATAAATGAAAATTTGCCATTTTGCCATTAATTGAGTACTCTTTGCCATTGCAATAAATTACTTTGAGTATCAATTTATGAGCTTGAGCTTATAATTAATAAAAATATATTGAATTGCCTTTGTTAATATTTGTAATGTAGCTTTATAAAAATTATGGAAAATTCTACGGTTTTACAACAAATTCGGGGGGTTTTTTTTTTTTTTTCATTCGAAAACCGATTTATGAAAATGATGACCTTTTTACGCTACAGTGAAATCGCACTGGATAATCGTTCGTCTCGCTTTGCCACGACTAGACACCAGTTTTCTCCACGACTCACACGATTTCACGAGGAAGAATAGAGACTAAAGCTGAACTTAGGGCTTAGATGAAAGATAGATTGTTCGAGCAGCCGTAGAGAGATCACACAGATGTTCGCAAGACAGCGTTGTGTTTCATAGTCGCAAAGTATGAAATAGCACTAAAGTTACTCGCGTGCGACACGATCGGGACTCGGGACGCATTAGCGGGTAGCTCCCCTTAGATGTGTACACACAGAAGTTTTCGACGTATTTCCGCGTGTTTTGCGCGAGACTCTGTCGACTCTGCTAGATACATTCATATTCACGCAGCGGAAGCGGAATGAAATTCGCGACGGCGTAGACGGCCGATTCCCCGTGAGGATTTGTTTCAAAATTGATACAGTTCCGTTTTCATGGAATTGCGGATTCTATTGAAATTCCGAGTTTTGATTGAACGCGACGAAATACTGGTCATTCTGCTTCCCGGAATAATGCTTTATTAATGTGGCAAATGAGTCTGCTTGCGATGTAATCGCCAATAGGGTATTCAGCAGGGAATAAAGTTAGATAACGCTCGTGGTTACGGTTCGCCCAACATGTTGCATGGGACTTCGGGTGATTTTTTTTTTCTCGGACGCCAAAGTGCGGGTCATTTCGGTGTGAGGCGAGGAAGGTGATTGCGATGACATTCAGATTTAAGTCGCGGAATTTTCACATTCCTGTCTATCTTGATCGCGAATATGCGCGCAACTATATACTCAATCTGACTAGAGAGACGTATCACGACTGTTTGGAATCGATTTGATTCTCTTTGCAATCTTTTATAAAGATCTGAGAGACGTATCTTTTTTTTTATATATGTGCACATATCGAGAAATTGTTTCATCTATAAAATGAGGATATATATAAAAAAATTATGTGTCTCTTAGATTTTTCGTTTAATAATACATTTCAAAGAGAATAAAAATAAATCTGTTCTGGATTGAGATTCTTGTGGATCATTCCACGAAGATATTATCTTGTCAAAATATGAGTTATATTTTATGGAAGTTAGATATTGAAACTATATGTAGGAGAAGTCGGAGTGCTTGATTTGATGCAGCCGTTTGATAAAATAATATATAGCGAAAAATATATGACAGAAATATAATATTGTTGCAGTCAGGTTAATTAAACATTGTTAGTTAAATATTTCTTAGGAAGGCGATAAATTTAATATATGAGATGGAGCACTGGATCGTTGATATTGAACGGAACACCCAAGGCACATATTAATATTGATATTAATTAGCATACATTCGTAGTAATTATCCGCGAATATTTCATACTCATAAATCTTTTTCAAATTTTATCGTTCAAATTTTATTCTTCGTTAAAATTATGCATATGTATCGAAACGTTCCTGCTGCGAAGATGGAAATCAAGAGAATTAATAAATTATCAAAGCAAGAGGATTAATAAATTTCCAAATTTCATAGGGAAAATATTTTCGAAAATAAAGTTGCGAGATAATATATTTTCTCACAAGTTAATATTGTAGTAGATAGTCACATAAAATTAACAGCCTTATAATTTTTCTAATAATCATTAAGGAGAGGGTTAATGGAAGTGAATTAAATTTGTTGGCGTTTTTCTCCGGCGACATAAATGTCGCTTGACAATATTCAATGAATATTTTAATGTCGCTTATAACGATCGTTTATTCTATAAGCCGTAGGAACGTTCTTATATAAATATTCTCACGTACAAACGTCGCTTTTTATCAACGTATGCAAAAAAAAAGTTATGTGAAGCACGCGATATCTGAGTCAGGAGACACGACGTAGAAGAAGAGAAATTGACGCTAAAATAACGAGATAGGAGAACAGAAGAGATATATGTATGTCGCGAGTACGACGATAGTGCTGCTTCTGCACGAGCCGCGACACGTACGACGCCTGTGCTTTTTTACTTGCAAGCAATTATGGATTACAAAAAGAAGGAAGAAGGCAGGGAAGAAAGGGGCAGGGAGGGGCGATATCACGAAATCGTCAGTGCTACCCGCCGTTGTCAGCGGGGTGGGATGGGCTGTGTTGTTGTTTCAATCTGTTTCGTTATTTTGGCCCGCACCAGCTCGTGTTACGTAGGTGGCAATTAGTACAATTTGACGCGTCACGGTGGCCCATTGTTCGTGCTTTTTTCCCATGTCGTGTCCGAGCCCACGCGAGCGCGCCATGTTGACGGATAATGGAGCGGTTACGTTAGACACGACGATTTCATCGAGAGCA
This sequence comes from Tetramorium alpestre, assembly GCA_021460005.1. NCBI lineage: Eukaryota > Metazoa > Arthropoda > Insecta > Hymenoptera > Formicidae > Tetramorium > Tetramorium alpestre. Next base: position 207,385 of record JAJVSH010000139.1, read on the forward strand.
TTATGCGCGTGCGTCTACAAATTGCAGCTCTTCAAATCGTCGAGGTGCAATAATAACGTTCCGAGAAAGAATACACCTCCGCTGCTGCATTTCCGAAAAGTGACAAATTTATCTCTTTGAATGAATATCGCTGTCGTATTACTACACGAATTCGTCCGAGATTTGATAATAAAGTTATTTTGAATTAATATTATTATTTATCTTTACCCTGATTAATATTTACTGATTACGTTTACTGATATAACTGATATATTTATAGATATGATATGATGCAACCGTATCTCATATCAATTGTTAAACGAAAGATATAAAAATTAAACTTGGTCTTTCTAGCATTATAATCTTTTATAATATCATTACCAGTTCAAAACTACGTGCGAGATTTTATTTATTTATTTTTTTTTAATGGAATTTTGATACCGAGTGAAACCGACAAGGACGGGGATTATGCATTGATTAGCGCGAAATTTGAAAGACTAGAGAGGGTGTTCCTCGCAATTATTGCACCGTCTCGCTCTGTCCACATGGTCGCGACGCAGGTTTCAAGGCGAGGGGGGCGAAGGACCCATTCACCGACACCTCTCCCTCAGCGTGCTTATGCACTCAATGTCCGTGTACCACCAAGTGCGACGAAATGCTTATTTATGGACGTGATCGCGGACGCGATCGAGGAACCCCACGCATCGTTCCGTACCTTGTTGTACATATGTATGCACGTGCCGACGAGGAATGTTCCTTTTTTTCCATACCACGTTTTTTGCCTCACGTTAACACCCTCTTACTTTGCTCGATCACGTCTCGTTGTTGCTGCCGCTGACAATGCTACCGCAAGAATGGCCGATTTCACAGCTGATGTGTAACCCGTCATGCTGGCGATCTTTGAGATTTTTCATTTTACGCGAGGGATCAATTGTGACGAGTTCAAAGATATCGGAGCTGTCTTGTAGCGAATTTTACTATTACAGTAGCGATTAAATATGGAAGCATATAATAATTATATATCGCGCTTTCTAATTATATTTTGTATTTAATATAAGATAGCATTTCGTATAAATAACATAATCATTATTCATACGTATGTAAACTATTTCCGCGAGGAATAATTGTTTTGCTTGGTGAATGGTAAATTGAATTTCAAGAACGCTAGCGTGTCGTCCGCAGCTTTAACATGTTGCGTAAATTCTAGTCTCGTGTTAACGGACACGTTGACGGCGATCGAAATTGATAAGACTTCTTCTATTGTGTAGGGCAAGTTTTTCTATTGTACCGATGCATCGAAAATGACGGAGGACGAGTGTCAGTAAGTTCTAATTACGTTATAAATTAATGAAATAGCTCAATTACGCTTTAATTGCAAGTCTAAGAATTGCGACACGAAAATGAGAAATTATCTTTAAGAATTGCCAGTGATCAATATTTTAAAAACTATCTCTGCATATACAATATAATAATGTGCTGATACGGGAGCATATCCAATTTGAAAGTATTAAACGTAATGGAGAGAAAATTTTTGTAACGAGGTTTCTCATTAATTCATGGACATTAAAAATTCGAATAGACCACACATTCAGAACACAGTGCAAGAAATTCTCTTTTCCAGGGGTACTTATTTGGAATTCGAAGAGGGTAATATTAACAAGCCGATCGTAAGACAAAGAGACTGGCTGCAGCAGCGTTTTCATTTCGATAACGTTGCCAAGGCGATGTTGACCCTTTTTACGGTCTCGACTTTCGAAGGTTGGCCATCGTAAGTATAGCTTGCATCGCCAAGAACGTTGTTTCGAGATTTCTGTCGGGATACGTTAAATACATTATAAAAGGCTGCAAACTTTGCACTTACAGCAATTTTAGCGTCGATACAAGAAAGTTTCCATTAAGAACTCATTTCTTGTATCTTGTCGACAATTCCATCTTTCATACGTTATTTCGATAAATGCGTAATTTTGCAAATAGTATTAAGAAAACGGATAAATAGATACTGCAGTTTTAAATGCAAGGTGTCAGATAGTTAACATCGTCTCTCGTGTCTGCTAACAGACTATTACAGTGGTCGATTGACTCGAACGAAGAAAAACATGGACCAATTCATAATTTTCGGCCGATAGTGGCCGCCTACTACATCATCTACATCATCATCATNGCGTTCTTCATGGTGAACATCTTCGTCGGTTTCGTTATTGTCACCTTCCAGAATGAGGGCGAGCAAGAGTACAAAAACTGCGAGCTCGATAAAAATCAGGTGAATTTTGCGCAAATATTCAATTAATAGTTTAGTTAACTACGTTCAAATTGTAATAATACTAATACTATGACAATATCATGCATGACCCCAAGAGAATATTTCTATTTTCAATGAACTCTAAAATAAAAGCTTCGAAATATACATTATATATTAAGCTGCCATATTTACAGAAATAAGATAGAGTGCCGGTTTTCCAATAACAGATTAAACTGAGATTAAAGTTCAAAATCTGTTTAAATACATTTGTCTGTTTTTCAATATTTGGATTAATATAAAACTTAGTTTAAAACTAAGATTAATTAAACCAAGAAAGATGAACCAAGATACGAAAATCATTACAATAATTTGAGCTCTTCCTCGACTTTTTCTAAAATTGAGAGCACGTTTTACAGTGCTATTAACGTTCTCCATTATTTGGTAATTATAATTATACCAATAAATCCACATGCATAGCACAAACAAATTTAATTTGAGGTTACCTGGCTGTATCTGCGCAACGAGTAAACTATTGCTAACTAAAGTTTAACTAATCTGTTCTCAGTATACAATTGAAAAACAAATAGTAAAACTAGGTTTAAGGCTTAAGGAACGTTTTATTAAATTGTGGTTTAAACCATTATTGAAAAACCGGCCCAGTCTTGATATAAAAATTAATAAAAAAAAAATTAATTTAAAAATAATGGGAATAAAATATTATATAATTCTATTATAATTTTCTTTGGCAATAAAGTGCTAAAATGAAGATATTTTTCGGGGTCACCCGAGGATTCGAGTGTAACATCAAAAAGGGTTGACAGTCGCTTCTTTCTGCAGAGAAACTGCATCGAGTTCGCGCTGAAAGCTAAGCCAGTGCGCCGATACATACCGAAGCATCGAATACAGTACAAAGTCTGGTGGTTCGTCACCTCCCAACCGTTCGAGTACACGATATTTACACTAATTATGATCAACACTGTGACGCTCGCGATGAAATTTTATCGGCAACCGGAGGTCTACACGAATGTCCTGGACGTTCTCAACATGGTCTTCACCGCCGTTTTCGCCCTCGAGTTTGTGTTCAAATTGGCCGCATTTCGATTTAAGGTGCAGACTCGCATTTACACGTAATTTTGTAATCGTAATCACTTGATATTTCATTCGGAATGTTTTACAATTTTAATTTCACTTTATACCAGCGTTAATTATGCTCATAAGCGAGCTCGTTATTAATTTGCAGAATTACTTCGGCGATGCGTGGAATGTATTCGACTTTATTATCGTGCTCGGAAGTTTCATCGATATCGTTTATTCGGAAGTTAGCGTGAGTATCAGTTGCGCTCGACTTTGATCAAGCACCCGAGGCAATATTCGCGATTATATTTAAGAGGCGGAAGTGAAACCGTCACTAAACCATTTTGTTATCCTTGCAGCCTGGCTCCAGTCTCATTTCCATCAATTTCTTCAGGCTGTTTCGCGTAATGAGATTGGTCAAGTTATTGAGTAGAGGGGAAGGCATCCGAACACTTTTATGGACGTTTATCAAGTCTTTTCAAGCGCTGCCTTATGTCGCTCTTCTCATTATAATGCTCTTTTTCATTTACGCTGTGATAGGTATGCAGGTAAGTGGCCCTCGATGAAAATAAAAAAAAACGTGCGTTTAAAGTTCATAAACGACAGTGATTTAAACGAGGTATTTCTTCTCAGGTCTTCGGAAAGATCGCGATAAACGACGAGACGGCGATAAATCGTAATAATAATTTCCAATCCTTTCCACAAGCTGTATTGGTTCTGTTTAGATCGGCGACAGGTATATATCTTACTCGGTTTAAAATATTTAATATTGAAAGAGGTTACGATTGATCGATTAGTTTTCGCTAGAACAGAAATCGATATGCATTTTTCTCAATGAACATTCTGATTAATTAAAGTATACAATCACAAAGTATTATATAATTAACCATCGAAGGTAAGCCGTACCACTGAGAAGAATTATGATTGCTCGAATGTTTGCGATCGTAGGTGAAGCATGGCAAGAAATAATGATGGCTTGTTCATCAGCAGAAGACGTTAAATGCGATGATAACATCGACGACGAAGACAAGAGTAGTGGAACCTGCGGTTCGGACATTGCATTCCCTTACTTTATATCTTTCTATGTGCTCTGTTCGTTTCTCGTAAGTGCAGCTTATTATAATTATTTCCCCGTCGCGCATTAGCTTTGTTATTTAGATCTTTGATCGATCTTACAAATTTAATGTGCGTATCTCGTGGGAAACAGATCATCAATCTCTTTGTCGCCGTTATCATGGACAACTTCGACTACTTGACGAGAGATTGGTCGATTCTCGGGCCGCACCACTTGGACGAGTTTATTCGCCTGTGGTCCGAGTACGATCCCGATGCCAAGGGTCGCATTAAACATCTCGATGTGGTAACGTTATTAAGGAAAATATCGCCGCCCTTGGGTTTCGGAAAGCTGTGTCCACATAGAGTAGCTTGCAAGGTTAGTAAATGATTCTAATGATATTATTACATAATATATTTACGTTTATAGTCTACTCGCGATAGTCTACTCGCTTCGTAATGATAGAAATTATTTCTTTTTCTACAAATGGCTGCGTGTCTTTTTATTTTATAATTTATTAATCCATTCATTTTCTCGATGCTGTATTATGACTACATTATAAAAAATTAGTGTAAAATTACATGTAATTTTACACCAATTTTTTACCGTGTATGCTACATCAGATTCTAACAGAGAAACTTTTTATCACATTCATATTTAACCTTTAGAGAACCGGGATTTTTCCACTGAAACTTGGAATTTTTTTCACGGAAAATTTTTACATATATATATATATAATCTACATGTTCTAAATAGTTTCCAAGTTTGTTGCTGGTCACCCCGGCCTTTAAAGGTTAATGAACAAAGAGAATTATTGCGTAATTTAAGATAGAGTTCAAATTGACGGAATCACCTTTAATGTTGGAATTGCAAATTTAGAGACTCGTCTCGATGAACATGCCGCTGAACAGCGACGGCACCGTATTATTCAACGCGACTTTATTTGCCGTCGTAAGGACGTCGCTGAGAATCAAGACAGAGGGCAACATCGACGACGCGAACGCCGAACTCAGGGCGGTGATCAAGAAGATCTGGAAGAGGACTAGCCCGAAGCTTCTCGATCAAATCGTACCACCGCCCGGAGGTGAGCGTTTCTCCATCGTAAAATTTGTTTTCCTTCGCGGAATTAAATTTACACTTCGAATCGATCTTTCCAGTGGACGATGAGGTGACGGTCGGCAAGTTTTATGCGACCTTCCTCATCCAAGACTATTTTCGTCGATTTAAGAAACGCAAGGAACAGGAAATGAAAGACGGTGGAGATTGTCACAACACTGTGACTCTTCAAGTGAGTTTCTTGTTTAAATTTAAAGAGAAAATGCGTTTAGAACTTGAAATGCGCTTGAATATTCCATGTATAACATTACTTTGTATTTTAATTTAAAAGGCCGGGTTGAGAACGTTACACGAAGCTGGCCCCGAATTAAAACGCGCGATTTCTGGTAATTTAGAGGAACTTCTCGACGACAATCCGGAACCTATGCACAGGGTAAGATTAGCGATAATCTTATAATCTTATATTAGACTCACTAAATAATAATTAATAATAATAGGAATAATTTCTATAATAGCATTATGATGCAATTATTAATCTTTTCAGAGAAACCACTCGCTCTTTGGCAGCGTATGGTCTAGTATGCGAAAAGGACACCACGGCTTCCACAGGGCGAAATCGTTAAAGGTCAACTCCGCCGCTGCGAAGGCACGTATCGTTTTAACGTAGAATTCTCCCGTTCGCGTTCTAATTGAAAACCTTTTTACAGGCTTCCCCGACCAATTCCATAGATTTTCTACCGTATGCCTCGTTACGAAGAACCGCCATCGCGGATGTCACCAAACAAATCGCTCAACAAATTGTGCCAAATATAGCGGGGTAATTATTTCACGTATTCTGATCGATATAAATGTGCATCAGAAAAATGCAAACTAATTTCTTCGCCAAAGTTGTCAAAGGCATTAATTTATGAAATTGTGCTAGTTTAATTATATTAATTAATCACTTATAAGTTGACGCGTAAAAAAAATATCGTACAGTGGTCTAAGTGACGGCGCGATGAACCAATTGGGAACCGATCTGCGACTGACGGGCGCCGAGGAGAATATTCCTCTGAGACCGCTCGCTACCTTCGGCAATCCGGCGCAGACGTCTTACAAAATGGTCGAGTAAGTACAGAAGGCGTACAGAGCGAGCGAGCGAACGATAAACTGCGACGAGTGTTCTCGAGTCTTTCTGTTAGACTATCATGTCTCATCCGTGTGTAATCGATAGTTATTATTCCCTACAACGATTCATTTTCTCTCGTTCTCTCGGTATATCACGTCACAGTGCATGCAGGACGTTCATCGTTTTGATTTTTTAATTGGCTCATTGTATCGCGTGAAATAATCTAAATTCATATTGTCAAGGAAGAACGCTACGGATATGTCACTTTTATTTTATTACTATTTTTTTTTTGTTAAATTTCCGCGATAATGTATAGAACGATAAAAAAAAATGGATGCAATGACTCTGGTCCTCGGACCTTTGATATCTTTATGCGACTTTTGGCAAAATTTTTTTCACACGTGCAACAAGTTATTTGTTTCGCCTCTTAGAGCGGATCGATTCGTATCATCGCTCATTATCCCTTTCGCTTTTCTGTTTACTATCGTACCGTTTCAGTGGATCGGGTAGCGGTAACTATCTCCATCCCAATAGCGAATATGGTAAGACAAGTTAGGGCGATCAGTAGCTGGCTTTCCATCATTTTTTTTTCTGTTGGTTCGCATTGCTTGCTCTGCGCGGCTGCATGTGTCGTTCACTAATCACGCCTCGAAAATCCCGTTCAACTACGTTTTCACTACGGGAAATCGGGAACAATATTCACGGTAAAAACCGGTTAAACGGGAATCGATTTGCAAAGCTGCGAGGATAATTAGGCGCGTGGGTCACACATGTATTCCGTAATGCAAGGAGAAAATGCATTTGGGTCCCGCGCGTGGTAATTTATGTCCGGCTGATCGCATGTTGTTTGTACTACTACTAATTGTAGATTATCGCTATATATTGGCGATAATGCTTGTTGAACGTCTCCAATGCCTCGATAAAAATATAGGTCGATTTACGATAAAAAATTAATTTACTTCTAAATCTTTTAAACTATCCTCAACTATTTGATTAAACGACACCTCACAGTATTATGTTTCTTTTTAGAAATCTTGAATAATTACATTCATTCATTCACAGAGGATAAAATAAATGGTAAATGAGAGATCTGAAATGAAGAGAGGAAAAAATTTTCCAGATTATATAGAGCGGGATAACCGTTATTTATCATCTCTTCTCTCTCTCTGTCTCTCGAATTAAAACAATTTTTGTAATATCTTTGCTCTTTCGGACGATAAATTTTTCCTGCGCCATTTCAGACTCTCGTTTAGGTTCCCCCGTAATAAATTTCAAGTGAAATTATCTCGAGGCTTTCGGAGGCGCGTGTTATCCGCGTACTCGCATTAATGTACTAAGAACGGCCGTTACGCTTTTCTTTTCCTCCCTCGCCGTCCTACCCCGTGTGTGCGTGTGCACGCTCGTGCAGTCTTCAGGACGGAGTCGAGCGGCAGTTGACGCCACCCACGCCTCCGCCGCGACGGAACCTACCGTCCTCGTCCGGCACCGGCACTCCGAGCACCGGCACCGCCGTGCACACCCCCGTCGCTGCGGCGGCAGCAACGGCAGCGACGACAGCCACCGCAGCAACCGCAGCAGCATCCGCGGCGGCCGGCACGACGAGCGGGTCGAGCGTCGCGACGACGACGATCACCGCGTCGTGCACCACGAGCGCGAACACCTCGACCACCGCGACTTCAAGCCCCGCTTCCTCGTCAAACGGGACGAACTGTTATTATACCTACGCGTCGCGGGGCTGCTGCGTCGATTGCGCAGTCTGGAGCAATCACGGTACAGGAACACGTCGGTTTAGTCGCTCGCAAAGACTGTTTTGTCGCCGTGCTGGCGCTGAGGAGATCGCTAATCACTTTTACTCACAATTTATTTTTCTTTTCACTTATTTAACAAAATCAAATTGCCTTGGATATTTAATATAATTGTTCATAAATAAAATTAATCGTGAAAAAATTGAAAATTACTATTAAAAAGTAATTAAAATTATAGAAAGATAAAAGAATATGCGATACTGAAAGAACAAAATTCGCAGCCTATTACATCAAAATTATTTTTTTATACATACGTTCCAGCTTTTTGTTCTCTTTTAACTTCATTCGACAAAATTTCCCCGCGTTCGCCAGCACGATAAAACTGACTTACGAAAAAAATAGACGCGATTAGGCTTATGCCCCATTGATAAAACGTCCCCGTGTCCTCGCACGCAGCCCTAGACGATTGTGACGACGAGGACACGACCGGAAGCGGATCGAGCGATTCCGGCAGGTGGAACCCGCACTCGGAGGGTGGCGTGGCGCGGGGCACGACAGGCAAACCCCATGTCACCGTGCTGGGCGGCCGGTCGTCGAAGCGCCGGTCCAAGGCCCATCGCAATGCCGCGACCGCCGGCGGCAAGTCGGCACCGGCGAGCTTCCGGTCGCGGGATGAGGCCGCCACGACCGCGACGGCGGGATCCGCGACCGGTGCCGCCACGTCGTCGGGCCCCGGCACGCTCACCGTCGCTAACGGCCTTAAAATGGCACAGAACCAGGCGATTGCCGTGGCCGGCTTCCTCGCCGACGTCGACTCGCGACAATGGCGCGTCTGCGCTTCCTGCTTGTCACACCGAGCGTCGTCCTACCACGGCAGAGGTGACTAAAGCACGCGAATGAATCCTTTGCGATCGTATCGTAGACCGTATCGCGATACGTTATTTCTCCAAACAATCGAAATGGTTTATTAATTATGTATTATCCGATCTTATTTTTCTAAATAACTAATATGTTAATATTGTGAAATAATAATTGCATTTTCATCGTGAGATTTATCATTTGAGGTAAATAGAATAATTGTATAAAATAATTGTATAATTAATTATAATTAATGGTATATAATGATTGATTGATAATGATTGATGAATTTAAATTTTACGTCTCTAAGTTTTGTAAATAAATGCAGTAATTGAGCAGTAATTATGCGAAATTGATTATGTCGTAATATTTTGACAAAATAAAAATTGAATATTGATATTTAAAAATTACCGATCGCAAAGGATTAGTGTCAATGAATTATATCGATGCATGCTCAAATATTTATGAGCAACCATTCTCTTTCGTTATATTTAATTTTATTGAATTTTATTCACTTAAATTCATTTTCTTGAATTATGTATGCTTTAGTTTGCTCTGCAATTCTATTTAATAATTTTCTGAAATTTCTACAGTTTTCATCAAGACACAGAATTATTATTTCAATCCTAATGAAAGAATAATATTTAGTAAATTTTATTTTGATACAAGGTAATTAAAAGAGTTAGAATTTCGTCGAATGAAAACCGAATGAACCTGACATGTAAACTCTATTTACAAAATCAGGCAGTCTGATATATGTATAAGGTACAATCATTTTTCATTCGAACAACCCCTGCACGATCAAATCTCCCGAGAGGGATCGATCCAAAGAACATACGAAGAGAGACGTGGATATGAAGCAAAGTGTTGCTCAAGGTGGTCAACCGCTGCTCGAAGCACGCGCTCTGTCAGCTTTCGAACTAACATCCTAATAGTCTTGTTATCATTACGCTTAACTGCAATTCGACTTACACCTAACACCAGTAATCTCGCAGGGGTTTGAGAGAAGCACTGGTATGTCACTAAACTAGTTTTGTGTACGCTGTTGTGCTCGCTAACGCAAAAGGCCTTACGGCAAAAGCGAAACGAAAGCAATAAGGAGGCAGGGCGTGACCGATTCGAGCTAACACTCTGACGCCTCTCCTCGTTCGTCAGTTTCCTGGGCCAGAGAGAGTAACGGAAGCGTCGGCGCAGAGCGCCTGTCCCACAGTATGCCCGGCAGTCCCGCGGATCGGAAGCCGAACTTCGAGGTCATTGGGAGCGCGGAGAGCCTCGTCGGTCGGGTGAGTTTCAGAATAAGGGGTAACTTGGAAAAAATAAGTTCATTAACTTTTATGTAACTAGTTATCGACCTTTGGACAGGGCCATTGACAGACTGTTATTCTTGTATAGAATTTTAATAATTCTATAACTTCTTTTCAATATTTTCAAGATGTCTAGGATTTTTTACAAAAAAAAATACATAAAACTGTTTAGAAATTATGCCCTATCCAAAAATGAATGATTGTCAGATAAAATTTAATGAACTACTTTTTCCGTGTAGGGATTTTAATTTGAAGATGTCGAAGAATAAAAATAATACCTCGTTTTTCCTTTTCAAATTCTCTAACAACATCCGCGCGCCTTTTAGGTCCTGGTGGAGCAAGGTTTGGGCAAATTCTGTGATCCGGATTTCGTACGGTACACGTCGCGCGAGATGCAGGAGGCGCTGGACATGACGCGCGAGGAGATGGACCAGGCCGCTCACCAGCTGCTCCTGCAGGAGCGACGCGGCCAGCCACTGACCTACCAGCTGCAGCAGGGCGCGGAGCAGCAGCAGCAGCAGCTGCAGCCGTGGAGCGACCAGCAGCAGATCACGACCGGCATCGGTTACCAGCCGTTGCAGGAGCAGCCGCCGAGTCAGCCGGTCTATCGCCAGCTGCATTCTTCCAGCTACCGTCACCGCGGCAGTAATCGGCAGCCGCAACAGCAACAGCAACAGCGACAACCGCCGTCCTAGCAGGACGAGAAACTCACCGCGACGCGAACATCGTCCACGTAACCCGAAAGCCTCTACTCCCCCTTATCGGGAGTAGTCGCCGAAGGACCGGGGTCGTCAGTTAACATGAAGTAACTGCGCGGAATCACTGACCCCCCCCGACGGGGGGATCCGAATCGATCGCGCGTGTTCGATGGATTCGGATCGCGCGCAGAGTTCGATCGTCGTTGTTGTTGTTGCTGCTCCAAAAGCAGAGGGACACTTTATAAACTGTTCTGAATATGTATATGCTGTAGTTAGATACGGATCGAGGGACGCCACTCGAGAAACAAAATGCTGGCTTATTCTTTGGGGAAGGAAAAGTGTAGGGGAAAGGGGGGGAGGGGGCGAAAAGTCGCGACGAAGGGCGACACGTCCATCCGGCGATGGACGCCAATGAACGCGTATTTTCGTGCGAGCGAATATTTTCTAACCGAACGCGGATGTTCGTCCGGCACTTTTGAGTCACGCGAGTCGCTCGCAATTCCTAACTTGGCACGGACACCTCGGACACGCGAGATGCGTGCAAGTTACGATCGGGGCAAGTTGCTGTTTGTTTTAGGCACAAAATATATAGACTTTTAAGATGTATTTTCGCTGCGACGGGAGATCAGGTATGATCGAGTAGTCGCGGCGCGGAGCTTCATTTTTTGAACGACTGCGAGATTAAAATCGACGGAGCATCCCGGGACCTGGGCTCCCGACGGAATTGAGTTTACCTCTCTAGTAATCCTTCTAGAGATTTGCCATTGTTCCCGTTTAACGTTGATCTCCGTTGTTTTGTTCAATTCGTTCTGATCAAGGACGATACGCGGCGAACGCCACGTGTACTCCGTGCAGAAAATAGACGAATTAAAATGAAGTAAACAGGAAGTTCTATGAAACAGTAAGTTTTTCATTACTAATTTTAACGATTGGCTTTTTAAAAATTTTTCAAATAATACTTGATTTTTTTCTGTATCAAAACACCTAATTGGGAACAATTAATTAGAAATTGAGAAAGTAAATTCCTCTCTCAGGATTTTAAGATATTAAAGTAAATTCCGAGTAGTATTGGTGTTAAAAAGATACAGAAATGGAGAAAGTTATAAGATTGTCAATTTAAAAAATTTTTTATGTCAAAGATTAGATCTTACGAAAATGGATTTCTCTCAATTATCTTAATTCGTCTATTTTTACATCAATCTGATACTTTCTTTTATAAGATTCATCATCTGTTTTAACTCTTTACGACGCTTTATAAAATATTTATTATCTTGTAAGAATATTCTGACGTATTAACTTTTTATCAATTCGCCATAATTTCCTATATTGAATAAAGTAAAAACTTCTTCAGATAGACGAGTGAACGAGGAAGACAAAAAAGATGCTAAAATAAAAAATTCGGGTCATAAAGGGTTAAGTGGGGGATGAAAAACACGTCGGCGGACGACCGCTCTTATATTGTTCTCATTATTGATTACTCTCGTTGTCCTTGTTCCAATGATTACCGATTACTAGCACGATAATTACAACTCATAATTCATACGTATATAAATTCTAGACGAGATAACAAGTGCCTAAGTATCTATAACTTCTTTCGGACCAGAGAAAGACTTTTATCAACTTAGACAAAGTAAACGACTATTATTGCGAATTATTATTGCGCGAGGAGAGAGAGCTGCGAATCGGGTGTGTTGTACACTACTGATATGTTGTGACGATATATAGATATTATTATTCGATATTTGTAATTGTGTACATAACACCGTTGCGCGCGTATATTTCCGCTGAGATGCGTGAGGATGAATGGCCGATAAATTAGCGCTGCGAGAGATTCGAGATTAGTATATTAATATATATATATATATATATATATATATTATATCTCTAGATGGCAATCTCTATACAAACGAGAGTAAGAGGGGACGGGGCGGGGGCATAACGGGGGCGGTAAGTAGATGGGGGGGGTGTACGCGGAACTTTTCCCTCTTGGAAAAACGCGATATATGGTTTTTATTATAAAGATTGTAAAGATTGTAAAGTGTAAACTCGGACGTGACGACGATCGGATATGCAAAGATCTGAATCACGAATCTCTTTCTCTTTCTCTCTCTCTCTCTCTCTCTGTCTCTCTATCTATCTATCTATCTATCTATCTCAATCCACGATTACACCCACTCAAGTGCATGCTCAACGATACGGAGAGCTTTATAAAGAGCCACTTCATAGATATTCCCAACAGTCTCATCTCCGGGGGACGCGCGCGCTGTTTGCGACAGATTTACCGGCGACTTTTAATTAAACGAAAAGTTTCGCTTTAATCGATTAACGTTTGACTTTGAAAATATTCTCTCTGTTGCACGGTGATCGAAGTTTGCTAATTTTGGAGAAAATTTGTAACGACGAGCGCGAAAGTCCAGTTAAAGACAGTTAATCGAACTAAAGGTGGTAAAATAATTCGAAATGAATCAACTTTTATACACATTATATACCTAATAATTAGATAGAATTAAATGTAATAATTGTGTGAAATGTAGAAAAGGACATGAGCGAAAAGTTGCTCCGGGGAATTTGAGACGCGCGTTCGCGCCTAATCTTTTGGAGTAAATCGTTTGGGAACAGCGCGGGGCCCCTTTCACGCACAAAAAGTTCACTCGTAAAAGAACGCAGCCGACAGAGAACCGCAGCAGCCGCAGCAATGCAATCTCAGACTTGAAATCCGATCACAATATATAGAAATCGCGTTATCGATGTGTGTCATTCGAGTGACTTTGGGAAACGCAGAAACCGTGAGATTGGAAACCGGGGGGAGGGGGGAGTGCATAGACACTGAAACTAACTACGTAAATGTTAACTTATAGACGTTGACAAATTTTTAAGCTCTCATAAATTTTATAAGTACTCGTCAATCGGCGTGGTTCTGGAGATTTGTCGCGTAAACGCTTCGATTTTTCCCCGTTTGTATACTATGTCGAGAAAAAAAAAAACAGACGAATGTAACGTGGAGTAGAACCAATTAGAGTCTAATGCTTGACGGAAGAGACCTCAGAACTCAGAGTTTCGCCGATTTCGGGCGAACGCCGGGCGATTGACAAATCGGTTTATTGTTATACGGATTACTACGGACTACTAGTTTGGAATACTTTCAGAATCACGTTCCTTGGCAGCCTTCTGGCTTGCCTACGACCAATGCGAGCTCCACTCTCTCACGCATCTTCTCTTCGTGAATTTTCCCACGTACAACTCGCCAATATGTTTCTTTCTTTCATATATTGCTTTGCTTTGTCCTAACGCCGTAAGCCAAAGAGCCCCTTGCTTTGCATCGACAATCGATCCGTAGATCGCACGATTGATTTTTTTTTCTCTCGTCCCTGATCTTTGATTCTATTCCTTTAATCATCGATTGCATACGTTTGACGCTCTTTATATTAATTTCACTTGATTATCCTTCTCTTCTTCCATTTAGTTTATTTATTTTAAGTGATAACGCGAAACCGTTATTATGAAACATATGGTGTGTATATATATATACACACATACACATACATATGCCAAATTTTTAGAGAAAGTTGGACGATGCTGAAGCAGTAAGTGCAAATTACAGAGACTACGGGTCCGTAAACACGACCACAAGTAGCGACAGAATTTTTTACGCTCTGTAAGGTAATATAGATCGCTGTCTGTTCCTCTCGTCTCTCGCTGACGAAAGAGATACAAAAGAAACACAAAAAATAAGAAAAAGTTAAATGAAGCGCCACACGGTCCAGAACCACTAATGTTTAAAAATCCGAAGTCTGTTTATATCTTATGATGTCTGAATAAAAATTGTCATAGCAATTAAAACCCCGTGCAATCGATCTTTTTCGCTCATAATTTATACTCGACATACTATATGTATATGTACACACACACACACATATATGCATACTTCGCTAGAATTTAATGCTAGACAACCAAAGCAGTCAAAATGAGACTGGTTTGTAATTTTTTTATCAAATTTATAACGGTGCATTTTCTGAGATTTTCCATCACCTTTGTCGTGAAAAGATTAAATTTATTTCCCCCCCTTCATATTTCTTTCAAAGAGATGTATGTATATATAGTATATTTAAATAGTTGAAATATACATTAATTGTTGGTTCTAGCGTGAATAAAGATTTCAGGCTAAGGAAAAATATCGGCGTTGGATTCTACAAGATGGTCATCTGACGATTAAATGGTGAAACTAATGAGATAAAAAAAAAACGGATAAATTATTCGCAGTTTAAAATTGAAAAGAAATCTTGCTTGCGAGATGGACGCGACTTCGTTTATGCGTCATAGAATAGTCCATTTTTCAACATTCTAGTAATGATATCTTCGTTAACGGCTGTCTTTTATACCGTTTTACAATGGAACAAAATTTACAACGAAACGTGTCAAGTTCCGTTTATGATAATAAATACAATAATAATTCATAATAAAATGATAATACGAAAAATATACGTCGTATATTATTATGAAGTTTATCATAAATCGCGTATAGAAAGACCAACATTTTCCATTTCGTGAGACTGAAAAAAGATCAGGGAGGAATGGTCGAGAATAGCATAATTAAAACCAAGAGAAAAATTATGAACTGCGATTGAAAAATCTAATTTCAACTGAGAGAAATTTAAAAAAGAAGAAACCGACGCGAAATTTGTCGGAGTTTGCCCTAAAATATTTTTCGCTCGATGTAGAGTATTCAGTATAGATATACATAATTATAAATGTATGTTTTCATAAAATGCGCGAAGAGCGGAAGATGTAGAACTTAGCAGGACCAATCGCGTATTTCTATTGTAAGATAGTTTTTCAATCTATTTGCTACGAATAGAGCTCGATTCGTTTGAAGTAAAATTAATAATAGCTGGGAATTAATATTAATTGTAATAATTAATAATAGGAACGTCGTGTGACAAAGGACGCGAAATTTTCCAATAGGAGAGATGGCGTTTAATATGTATGATAATGGAACACAAAGTGCACAATAATTATATTCATCTACTCTGATTAGATTTTAGTGGCGTATAGATACTGTGAACTTATCGCATTTTAATTATATTTCGTCGTTCACGTAAATTTATAGCGTAACGCCGCATGTTTCAATATGGGATACTCTGAATTTGGAATGTTGAAATATAGAGTGAGAAAAAATAGGAAATAAAATTGAACGGTGTCTGACAACGAGATTTCTTCATGAAATCCCATCATATCGTTCTCGAAAAACAATTTTCTTTTTTTGGCGATAGAGTAAGTAGCCATAAGATTTATAAAGTGAATATATTTATATTCATAAATATATTAGGAATAAAATCATTTTCATAAATCAAGACAGTTTGCATAAAAAATATTTCACAAATGTGGAAATTTTTTTTTGAGATTAAATAACACGTTCAGTCATTCAAAACGTTTATGTAGTTATGGCAAATGAAGAATTCATTTGCCATAATAATCAGGATAATCAGGATAATAATCAGGATAAAGGATAAGTACTCACGGAAGAGGATCACGGGAACATCGGGCATCGACGGGTATTTTTATCCAATGGTCGTTTTTCAAAACATTGTCGTTTATTTATAAAGTCCGTCGTTCTTCTCCGGCCGTTGCTTTTTTCTGGCGGCGGCAGCTCTTCTTTATTTTACAGTACTTACAATATGAAGTGTAGGTCGGTCGCCAAAATTTATGTTGCCAAGAAAAGACTGTACACAAATCCTCCTGAGTCATAAGCTTCATCTTCGTGGAAATAATGTTCGGGTAACAGCATGACTGTGAAGGTACTTTCAAAATGTACAACGCGTAGAAATAAAAACGTATCGCGGAATCGACTGAACAAAACACGTCGAATTTTTCTCTGTATGCCGTGCAACTAATTTGTGTATGTCGGCTGTAGAAAGGCACAAGTATGCACGCGAACTGGCACTCAATGAGTAAGCTAAGGTTCTTGTCCTCCAGTCTTAAATTTCGTTTATAATTTTCTAGGGAAGAAATTCGTTTCGCGAAACGAAATAGTCATCACTATCGAAATTGTGAAATTGAACTAGAGTTCAATAAGTTAGAAGGAAATTTCGAGCTTAGCGTGCAGTTAATATTATTTCGTCATCTGCGCCGCTTTCTTCGCTTTCACGAGCTCGACCAATTCCTGCAACAAAGAGAAACAAGCGTGGCATTACAAATTTATTATCCGCTAAGCTAATGTAATGTGTAATATATTATTTTAAATGTTGTCTTTTATTTTTTCTTTCATTTTCAAAAGGAAACTTTAGTCGAACATTTATATAACGATGTTTAATTTTATATTGACATGAAACTCTGAGATTGTATAATTATATTGTGCAATTATAATAACATAAGTTATACAACACGTTTCTTTTTTAATGCTTACCTTGTATCTCTTCATGCATTCTTTTTTCGTTCTAGTGGGTATACACGCAGCGATCTGGTCCCATCTGTCTGGAACTGTCGTGGGATAAGTTTTCAATGCTTGTTCCAAGAGTTTTTGTTCGCCAGGTGTCCACGGGGCTGATTCTTTTTTCATTTCTTTAGGTTCAGCGGCTACACCGTTCGCAATTGGATGATCTAGACGCTCTGTAACGGCTGGCATTCGTTCTTCGATCGCTTCCTTGCTTTTTTTCTCAGCGATGAAGTTGTCGAAGGCTTTCTTATTTGCTTGTTCTTTTAAACTCGATTTGCTAAAGTCAGTTGATTGTAAATTTTTAGCCTTTGCCAGAACTTCCTTGGCATCGCGGATGACCCCACTGGTGGAATTGTTATGTTGATTGATGAAATTCGCCACTACTTCCCAACGTTGATTGGTACCAGCAGGGAATAAATTAACCGCTTTTATCAAGAGTTGCAAGTCGTTCTCGCTCCAGGGTGCGGTACACGTCTTAGTCTGCTTATCGGAAGTATTTCTCGCATCATTACTAATCACATTTACGCGGCGTTCTTCCTCGATTCTTCTTTCAGCTTCCTCGACAATGCTCAAAAACGCAGTTCTGCCGTTAGCTTGAAGATTCTTCATTGCCTTTTCCAGCTGCATAAGCTTGAATAATTCACAAATCTTTTCTACACTCTCCATGTGTCGGAGACTCTCTTCTGAACTTTCGGCAAAATAATTGTTTGCTTTGCAAAAATCTCTAAATCCCTTTCTTTCCTTACGCAACGCCTTCTTTTGCACCTCTCGCTCCTGCTTCAACGCATCTTGCTTCGCCCTCTCCTCAGATTCTCTCTTCTCTTTCTCTAATCTCTCCTTCTCTGCCGCATCTCGTGCTATTCTTTCTTCTTCCTGTTGCCTAGCCTTTGCTGCCTCCTGCTTCGCCCTTTTCACCGCATTCTTCTTATCTCTATCCTCTTGCTGGAATTTCTTTATCCTAGGATCTATATTGTAAGCCATATCCACTAAAGTCCGTATTCGCGTCATCTCCTCTTTTTTCCGTTTCGCTCTCGTAGCTTTGTTCTTCTTCTCGATCCATTTGCGCATGTCCCGGCTGCAATTAATTTCGTCGTAAAACACTATGCTGCAATTTTTCCTCGAGGAAAACCCTGATTCGTCGTACTTACTCTTGACCACTCTCCTTGTCTTCCTCGTCGAGGTACGAGTATTCGCGCCAGGAATCGAAGTCGTACCAAAATGAGTAGAACTGTTCTACCTTCTCCCGTGGTGTGAACGGCCCACCCAATCGCGGCACGGGCTTCTTCACGGACCATCTCGAATTCTCTTTGAAAGCTTTACCCAGCACCTCGTAAAAATTGTTCCTACACTCCTTCTCCTCTGGCAGACTGTCGTTAAAGTAAGGATCCACACTGTCGTAGCTTCGTCGCTTCGCTTGACTCCCGAGGGTCTCCCAGGCACGAGTTATACATGTGAAGTAGTCGTCGTCCGGTCGGATCTCTTCGCCCATCGCCTTGCGCTTGTCGGGATGGTGTTTCAATATCTTCAGCTTGTCTGCAATCCACATATTAGATGTATCTAAGTTGCCAATCTCGAATTAGCGTAAAAGCCTAAACAGAATGGCTAATTTATCATTTTAAAACATGTTTTGTGGTTTAAGTTATAAAACTTTAGACATAACACAGTATTATGTTACTTTAAAATAAAGACTTGAATCATGAAACATGTCTTGAAATAATAACTCAGCCATTCTGCTTAGGGCCTAAGCAAAATAGCTGACTTATCATTTCATTATCTTGTTTTATAATTAAAATCTTTGTCTTAAAGTAGTGCACAATATTGTCTACCCAATAAACACAAAGTAACAATAATATAATGTCAATGTTATAATTTCTCACTAACAATACAACTACAATGTGACATGTCTTATTTATAAAACAGTTATATTGTTGAGTAGAAAAAATTTTAACATTTTTATATTAGTGTTACTTTGTGTTTACTGTCTAGGTAGTGTCTAAAGTCTTGTGAATATAGACTTAGCGCAAGACTTTAGACATAAGACAGTATTGTTCGTTACTTTAAGACAAAGACTTAAATGATAAAACATGTCTTGAAATGATAAGTTGGCCATCTTTCTGCTTAAATTCTTGGGCCCTTACATTTACATCCCTCTACAGAAGGGGGATTATACTTTACGTACAAGCTCTTTTGATAATATCCTCGGTCGCTCGGTGCCTGAGATCCTTCAAGCCTAGAACGGCGTAATGATCCTGATCCTTCCAATCTCTCGGATCCAGTGACCTGAGGTACTCAAGATCGTCCTCGAACTGATACTGGGACAGATCCTCCTCCTCGTCCGAGGACTCCGAGACGCTGGCGCGCGTGAAACTGCGGTGGAATTGGGCTCGCCATGCCTGTGCGGTCGAATATAAAACCACCGGACCCGCGGTGCTGGCGTTGGTCTTGCCTGCGTCTGCAACGCGTCAGTGTCAACGTTTACCTCGAAGGAGAGGATGCGGAGGGACTCCGGCGACGCGACGCGGCGATTAACGCGCGCGAACGAGGATCGCAGATGGACGTGAAGTCGGGAGCACATGGTGTATGTACGCAGGTAAACTCGAATATCCGTCGTGGACGACCGTCCCCGCGGAATTCCGCGGACGCGACGCGAACCGGAAATTCCGCGAGAGAAAGCTAGCCGGGACACGTCGTCGATAATCGCGAGCCAGAGTCCCAACGAAACGCGCGAGCTCATCCGAAAAACCCGCTGCACCGCGACACATTTGGCCGTCCTAACCTGCAAAGGCCGGTGTCGCGCGACGGCCGGACGACTCACCCGATATGGAGTTGAACGCCGCGGAATCCTCGTTCCCGGTGCCGTCCGTCATCGTCGTGTGATCTTCGCGACGAGCTGGTCCTGAAATCGCACTCGGGAACCACGAAAGAGCTCGTGAATCACGCTGCGTTCATCCTCCGCGAACCTTCCGAGATGCCTCGAGGACGAATGCCGCGAGCGCCAGCTCGAACGCTTCGAACTCCGCCACTAACCTTCGAACTGGCGGGAATTTTAATAATCACTCTCTCTTTCTCGGTAACGTAACATTACACTCGATATGGGCGAATTGATATTAAAAATCCCCCGGAGTGCGATTTCAAGACGGAAATGATCGGAAAATTTTTATTTCGTTTTTATTTTCATTATTTGCATTTTATTTTTATTCAATAATGCTCGTAATTAAACAGTGCTTTAATTAACAAGGCATAGTTCGATTTAAGGCGAGTGCGTACAAGACGGAAGGCACGTGTTTTAACTCTCGCGGGGCTCCTCGTCCCGTCAGAACTTTTACTTACCTTATAAAATGTTCTTAGATAACTTATAGATAATAATAGAAGAGATACAGTCATGTTCGCTAATGTTTCCTTGCAAGTTCGATTGGACGGAAATCTCGATCGCGAACGAACACAAACTTTCGAAGTTCGATGATTTTGTTTACCGGGAAGACAGGGGGATTATAATAATATACGTTAAATACAAATCATTTTCAACAAATAGTCACACCGCATTCTTTGTTCATTAATAATAAACTGGCTTCCGCTAACAAGTGAATTATTATTTACTTATTATCATTTGGTTGTCTTACGATCATTCTCGCGGGATTTATAAATAAATATGGATAAACGGATTTCGTAACGCTGCTGCAAGAACATTATATCTTTTCCTTCAAGTTATAATGCATAAAAGAAAATAAATTAGAATATAGAGCAATGTTAATAACAAATAGCCACTTGCGACTCGTCAGTCATGTCTAGATAAAAGTATCTTAGAACAGAATGATCCCCAAAGTGAAAACAGGAAAGTTTCGCAAATTGTTCGATTTACTGGTTTCCGGGGGACGACAATCGCCTCTGATACGGATTCTGAAGTAATCGCGGAGAGCATTCGATCACACGTAAGAGCAAGGCATCGATATAATCCTCCAGATCGGTGAGTCTTTTGTTTTTTTCCGTCACTTGCAGCTGCAGTTGCAACGCCAGTTCTATTAGATCCTGCAAGCAAAATGTTTTGTTTATAGAGTAAAACGTTTAAATAATAAAAATGATAATGATCTGGCAAAGAAAACTTGTTTTCAAAAAAGTGATGACTATACACTCTTTCGTTCACGAAGAAAATAATACGAGCTCAAATTAATTAAACCTAAAAACGAAATATTTTTATGCCTTGATATTTACTTCTCTCGATTTTCCCTCAAACTGGTTAAGGACCTCGTGCGGCAGGCGACTCTTTGAATTCGCGGCATTCTTGATAGCGTCCTCGCCGCCGATTATGATCCTCTCGGAAGACAGGTGATTCTCGTCGTTGGCATCTTTGAATTTGCTCTCCTTCTTTTTGTCCTTCTTCGCGTGTTTTTCCTCCTTTGGACTTCGGGGATTGTATTTATCGTCCTTCTTATCCTTCTTATCCTCTTTTACAAGTTTTTCCTTGCTCGCGGCGAGTTTCTCTTTGCTCGTAGCAAGTTTCTCATCCTTATTTCTCGGATAAAGAATTTCTCTCGGCGCTGGACTGGGCGGTTCTGGAAGATCTTTCAATCTCGATGCGACCGGCGATGGCGCACGAATAGGCGATGCGTCGCGTTTATTGTCCTGCGCCTCATCCACTACAATCTTCGGCTTGCTTTCCCATCTGACAAGCATAACATGCGTAACATTGCTTCATTACGTTCATAATTATGTTTTATTTAATACATCTAACTGCTATATTATTATTAATGTAATTCTATTACTGCTAAGTATTTATCGAATCATAAAATGCATTATTGCTTTTTTTTCTATTTTTTTTCTTTTGAATATATAGATAAATATATCTTTAAAACGTCTTTAAACTCCTTATTACCTTTTAGGTACACTGCTTGCTTGCTTGCCGTAGAGTTTCAAGCCCCACTCGTCGTCCTTCGTCAAATTGTCGACCTTCGACAGATTTGTAGTGGATGCGCTCATGGCAAATCGCGGCGGTTTGCTCGGTGCGGCGTTAATTGGTGCCGGTGGCGTGTGCACCTCGTTGAAGACATTGCTCTGCGAGCCATTTGTGATGCCGTTGGCATTGCCGCTGTTGACAGCCGGGTGTACGGGTACGTTCAGCGACGAGGCCGAGCTTTTATGAGATAAATCGTCAAACTATAACAGATTAAAGTAATTGAAACTATGTCCAACAAATTTAGCTCCATTTAGATTATTTGTCTAATCTATTACTTTTATACATGTTTAACAAATACTTTTCAAATCAGAAATAATAAAATTAATCAAATATATATCAGTTAGTCGGAATAAATATATCGGTTTTAATAAAATCACCATTACAAATAAATATAATTATCGATAATTTGCTTTCGCTTACCGTGAATTCATCTTCATCTTCGCTGATAACTCCGGGATCAGCTTCACCCGGTTCCTGTCGTGTGATTTTGATTTCACGTTCTTCCTTCTCGTCCAGATTATTTCCATCAAGTCGATTCTTGCTCTTGCCTTTGACTTTATTCCCAATTGACTTGGCTAATTTCTTCAGACCTTTGCGTTTCTCAAGGCTGCCAATACTAAGCAAACTGCCGCCGATTGACTGCGCGGCTGTAGACAATTGTCCCAAGGAGCTTTTATGACGCTCCTTTTTACTTAGGTCGGTTAGACTTCCAGCCTTTACGATAAAGCCGATCTTCACCTCGAGTTCGCCTCTCTCTTTCGTGTTCTCTTTGCCTGGTTTGCTGTTAAGAGCGTACCTAATACAAACGCATTTACTTCCTCACAAATTTGTATACAAATGCAATGTTTTCATGAAGCAAATTTAATAGCAAATCCTAATAATTTTAATAGTCGAAATCTTTTTATTTGTTAATAATATATGTGATATGAAATTTATAAAATCTCATAAATACATTTAAGGTAAAAGCATGAATCCAAAAAAATAAATACAAACAATGAATAGCATAAAGAGGAGTTATAAAAAGTATAAACTGTGTGTGCTAAAAGGAAAAATTCATTTGACCATATCACTATTTATTATCACACACAGTGCATAGTGGAGTATAGAATCATGCTATAAAAATGCAATAATAATATATGTGATATAAAATTAATAATATGTCATAAATATATTTAAGGTAAAAGCATGAATCCAAAAAAAAAATAAATAAATACAAACAATGAATAGCATAAAGAGGAGTTATAGAAAGTGTAAAACTGTGTGTGTGCTATATTAAAAGAAAAAATTCATTTGACCATATTACTATTTATTGCCACACACAATGGCATAGTGGAGTATAGCATCACGCTATAAGAATGTAAAAAGGAACGTGAGTAATTAATGACAGGCGATACGCCGTAAACGCGACGGTTTCTCTTTCTCGTGCGATTTTTCTGTGGGCGGGGAAGCGTAGGTGAGATTTGCATGAAACGCAATTTGCAATTAACACTATCGTAAACGCACCATCTGTTTCTAGGCCTCTCGTACACGTCGAAGCTGGAGAGCGGTATGCTGATGGTGCCGAGGAACTCGTCGACACCCAGGAAGTTGCGGTGCAGGGCGGTGAGGACAATTTCCGCGGTGTTTCCCTGTTCCGGGATCAGCAGTTCGCATTCCTCGTGCCATTCCACGTCCTTGGTAGCCTTTTCCTTCACCGACGTCTGGTACTTTTCCTTGCCGAGTGCGATCGTCACGAAGCAATCGTTGGTCTCTGCATACGTATACATTCACAATTCGGCGCGTTGTTTTCGACGTGGGCGAGGATCGGTGTCGACCGGGAGCGAGAGGTCGGGAGATTAATGAGATGTGTGTAACGGGAATGGAAGGTCTCACCCGGTGAAGAAAATACGTCTGCTCTTGATCGTCAGTAGAAATGTCATAAGAGTTTGCTTAGTTATTCGCGTTAAAAGAGAAAGAGTCCCATTTTCGTTTTAACTAGGAAAGCGTATTTTACCCTGATTGGTTTGCATATTAATAAAATAAAATAATATATAGATAGAATTGGGATAATTCTAGTCTTTTCTAGTCTTTTTTTTTACATGTAGGTAATGAAACGTAATTTAATCCGACAGCATATGGCGTGTTATCGGCACATTTCTAAACATCTTTTTACAACTGGAAACCTATCATCAACCATAATACATGTTCTCTCGTTAGCAACGTTGCGTTTGCTCGTTTTACATTGCAGCTAAATAAATATAGTAATGTCACAGCGTGTGTATCGCGGACGCGCATCGGGAAGTCATTAACTCGTCGCGCAATTACACTGATTATTAGGTCGAGAAGATAGCATACGCACCCACGTTGTATTGGTTGCTTAGTTGGAACGCCAACTTGTAAAAAAGTTGTACCACGTGCTTTTAAAATACACATCGTAAAATTTTTTTCGTCAATCATTCTCTTCAAATCAATAAAATTCGATGATAAACTTTACAACTTGCATTCACCTCGTGCTATAAACTTTTTATTTTTCTGCGTTTACTAAAATATGTCATACATCTTTATTATTTTATTTTTGATATTTTTCTGAGTAAACTTGACATGCTTTCGTTATTCAGTAGGTCGTCGATTTCGTAATGAATAAAATGACATAAAATTTTGCTGAGGTAACGAGATCATATATTTCGCCCTGAACGACGAAATTCGACGTTCGATCGGACAAGGACGTACGAAAATTCGTGCGTATTGTTTGTTTGCAAACTCAGATTGCTTTGCCAGCGAAAACCGGATGATTCATGACCTAAAATAGCCGTGGAATACGAGGTCACTCGGTATCGGCGCGAACACGCGAATAACATGCAAGTAGGTAAGAAACGTGATGATGCACGTGTCGGTAAATGGGAGAAAACGGGTGACAGCTGGATTTATTGAGAGATCTTAAGATGTATTGTACTTCAGGAGCTTGGCATTAGGAGATTGAAGGCTTTTTACAACTTAATTAATTTCACATATTTTAAAATGTACATCTTATTACATATACATATATTTAATAAATTCTTATAAATAAAAGGAGCATTGATGAGGATAAATTTGCAAGTGTAATCAAGATAAAAATGTCGCACTCACTGTGTTTTCCTTTAGTCAGCAAATCCTTGGCTCTCTGAACTGTAAACAATGAAAACAAAATATTATTAGTATAATAAACGCAGAATAAGTATCAAGTATCAACATGTTTACGCGTACTACAATTTATATTATTTTTATCTAATACGTTCACGTATTAAAATACAAAATAAATCGCCAACTGAATAGATTGTATTTTGATTGGAATTAATCTAGATTGCTCTCTTCGTGTCATTAATATTAACAATATGCTCGTAAATAAATAGTTCGTAAACAAGCAGATATATATATGCAAAAGTGCTATATTCTGCAATAATTTGATGTCACGAGCTCGCATTTAAATATCAATGTCGTAAAACGAGATGGTAAATCATCGTGAAAATAGAGATTTCTTTAACAGGCTCTCCTCTCTCACTCGCGCACATCTACTTTTTTTTTTCCTTCAATCGACTTTCCACGATCCAATCTGCCCACGAACAAATCTCACGTTATGGCGCTTTCGCGCATAATCGCTCTCGCTTATATCAGAGTAAAAGCTGTATATCAGTTGCCGCCCCATTGGTTTCACGATTTCGAGAAATCATTGTTTTATCATCCTCATTTTTTATGTCGTCGTTTATTATGCCTTCGGTATTAGCGCCGCAATGGTAAAGAGTATCAATTTAAATGCAACAATTAGCGGACATTTTCATATCTGTACAAGTAATATTTAAAAATAGCTCACAAATATGTAATATATGTGATAAAATAATTTGTATTTAGATTTGCATGGATCTTAATAATAACTAGTTGTGATATCGAAGATAAAATGAGAGATGTATTGTGAGTTAAGAATTTTATAATAAGCGACCGAACTTTCTTTTAATTGGATTTTATAATTAGCGATTTAATTATGCACGTCAAATATATGCAAATAATCATCGGTTTTAAAGCAACTCGCAACCAAGAGAGAGATTCGCTATTATTTATTAATTAATACTTTCTGCAACTTCTGTGAAACCTTGGCCGAAATACGGAATTTAAACAATGAAATTACACGGTTATACATTCCCAGACATTTTCCGGAAATTTCATCGTGCTACAAACGAAGGTCGTCTTTTCTTCCAGAAGACATTTTCTCGCGCTCATCTTCAATCGAGATAGGATATAAAAAAAAAAAGGAGAGAGCACATATATTGTGCTTGAAAAAGATTAAGAAGAATTGAAGCAAAAAGCTGAAAAGACATTTTGCTCGTGACCTCGATATTAAATAATTGCAATAATACGCTCTGTCACTGCACTGTGACACTGACCTTGACAGGTGCAGCGTGGAAGTTGAAATCTCAATTTACATAATCCGCATGATCTCGTAAAATGGTTGCGAAATAAATGTCTACGATAAAAAAAAGCGGAATGAAAGAACCCGCGCGGATCTCTCTCTTCCAGCCGTAATCCGTTAGCTCGTAATACGAAGCGTTACCGAATAACTGTTGGAGGCACTTCCTCGTTCTCACACGCGCACCGGCGATGAACCGTATGATGGATGTGTGAGGTACGAGAAGGTAAACGTATTCCCCGATTTCTCGTGCACCGAAAGAGAAGAGCCGGGAGAACCGAGTCTCCCGGTGCATCCTCCTTTACGATCGAAGAATTGAGACGAGATCTGTGGCACCCAGAAATGAATTCTTACACTTCACTAAAAAAATTCTGGTTAAAAACGGACGAATCGGAAAAATCTTGTAGGCGTGATCAAATATAGTTGTTATAATAGGAATTCTGGTTATCATAAATTATAAACTATTGAGTTTTATTGTAAACACCAAAATTTCTATTATAATAATCATAATATTTGATAAAACTACACAAAAATATTTTATCATCAGCGCTTCTAAATACGGTATCTTTTTAATTACTCCGATTATCTATACAGACAAATGTGGAAAAATGACGGACAATTGGAATCCATATATAATTTTTTAAAACACTTGGGGTTACGTTGATGAGGAAATTTTTTTATCTTTAATTTTTTTGCAAGGTGGACAAAAAACGGTTATTTATGAATAAATGTGGACAGATTGTGGACAATCAAATGCTATATCAATTTCGTAAAAATTCGTATTTCGGGGTACCAGCTTCATCTGTTGAGACGGATTCGAAGGCCTTGCCGTGATGAAGCCGTAGTCAAATACCGTTTAGTCTGATGGAGTACTTTTCAACGCTTCGTGCATCCGAGCAACGTGGCCGTGATTGCAATGATCCAGCGACACGCGACTAAATTTCTTTGACCGGTTCTTTTCCAAAGCCTTCCAAAGAAATTTTCTAGGTCTCTCGAATCCATCGTAAATTTCTTTCGAGCAACCGCGTTAGTTTTATAGAAAAATTTGCTATGTAAATTATATAAAAATACTTCAAACAGGAAATAATAAAATTAAGGACATAAGATTTCAAGTTTTCCGCTTGAACGTCGCGATATCTTGGATATCCTGTCCGATCAGTGAAATACTTTATGCAAAAGCAGGGGAAAGGGGAGCATCGAATAGTCGCTAAACATGCTTTCACGCGTCGCCTATTTTAGAACGAGATACGAAGAAATTGGAGATTTGTCACTCGTGGTAGTCGCGAGAGGAGAATTTATAATTACACACACACAATATGTGGCACAAGAATCATATTTAATGTGCTATATGCTTTTATTCCGCATAACTTTCTCCTATTATAAAACGATAAATGAGAACGTATCTACAATCGTCTCGAAGGTTTTGATGAATTTATTTTAATTTTAGTCTTCTCCGCGGAGAAATGTTGTGTCTGAATCACCCTGGGGGACTTTCTGAATTCGCACCTGATGTCGTTGGCCGTTTTGAACGCAGATGTCTGGCTCTCTTTCCCCCCTCACACACAATACGTTGTAACGGCGATTCTCGGCCGCAAGACTCTCAATTTGACACCCGCTAACGACCGAAGGTAAAAGTTTCAAGCGTGCTAATTAAGAGGACAAGTATTCTAACGCGAGCACGCTTTCGCGAATTAAACCGCATTCTCGTAACAAGGCTTTTTTATCTCACGATCGATTCGCGGTGAACGGTATATCCTAATTAAAAACTTCGCAAACTGCAAGACCGAAAGTTGAAAGACCACAATAAATTATCGACGATTAAAGGTATTGCGTCGTAAAAGAAACGAGAGAAAAAAAATAACAAGCAAAGCAAAAAGATTCCTTTTGAGGTTTATCATTTAGATTATCGGAGGCGATACACGTGTGCTTTAAAACTCGACATTAGATACAATGAACAACTGTTTTGAATAGCAGTACGTAGAATGCGTCATTAGATATGTGGCCGAGGAATATCGCATGAAAGCTCGCGAATTCGAAAACTTCAGTATGTAGATTTCAGTACATAATAAACTCTTCCTCGCAAGGTAGTAGAGTATTTCCTAGGCAGGTAGAATCCGCGAGCGAACGTTTACTCGCAGCGCAGTAAATGCGTCCGCATAATTGCATCGCGTTTAATTGCGCTGTCGGGGGAGTTAATTGAAATTATTATTAGAAGTCGTTATAAATAAAAAAATTTACGATTCTTTTTACGATAATTTTAAGAAGTCGAGGAAGTGAGAGGGAGAGATAAAAATAAAGGAGATAAACAACACAGGTCCTCAATTAATCATCAGAGATAATATCGTTTCGCATATTATTAACGGTGGAAAAAAAATCATACCGCGAGTGTGTTTTTTCAGATTTAAATTTAAAGCCCACTTTGGACGATCTATAATTTTATTCTGACAGTCTACAATTCCATTCTATAATTTCTAGGAAATCTGAAACGCTGCTTGTTATGTTTTATGCATAACATATTTTGAGGTACGTGTTTTAATATATGTATGTGCCTATTCTGACCCTTCAATTGTATTTCGTGCTGTACGGCATATAAGATTACAAGTAAAATAGCAATTTGACTTCTCACGCGAATAATAGGCCATTCAAAGTGGACTTTAAAGATTACAGCGTTCTCCATCATTAACTTTATACATATAATGCCATCTACAATGCTACGATTTGAAAGCATATGTACACATATATATATATATTTTTTTTTAAGTCTCAATGATTTAATTAATGTTTTCTATTTGATTAATTAATTCCAAAAGAAGAAGCACGCAGGACGTTTCCTTGCAAATTGATTGCAATTCATCTTCATATGTTTTATACATAGTTTCTCTCTCTTTCTAGGATTTCCTTTTTAATGTCAGCGTAATTATATCCCTGGAAAGTGCCCAGTTATCCGGCGCGTGACGAATACAAAGTGAGATTTTGTGATACGATTGTATAATTCGTTCTTTCATGCGAGCAAATTCCACCTGGTCGAATTATGAAAGGTTAATTCTTAAATAAGATGTATAGCGCGTACGTAGGCGCGCAACGCGAAAGAAAGGGAATAGTTTCTCGAGCGACGCATTCTCCAGACGGTCTTGAAGTGCACGTTTTGCGTGCAGCACGGTGCAGCGATGACGCGATGACACATCGCACGGCAACGGGACGGCGCGGCGTATCTCTCGCGTATACTCTTTCGCGCTTCGCGTCTCCTTCTATTTAAGATAACGAGTGATATAAAGCAGACCACTTCCATGACGCATCTTTCGATCGACGTTAAACTTCCTACCGTTTACGATAAGATTGGAACTTCGGGGGGAGGGGGGGAGGGATAAGAAGCGATCTATTTGAAAGAAACGAAGTGTTATACTTAATCTCTTTCGTACAAAGCAGAGAAATGTATTTTCCTCGAATATACATTTCTATTCTTATCTCGTGGTACCTTTCGGGAATTCCCTTAACGCCTTGGAAAGTGTCCAGATAGTCGACGGATATATGACGAATACTGTCCTCCTAAGAAAGCCTTAACTCCAGAAATAACATTTCTTCAGAATTATTATATAATTATTCAGAATTTTTCAAATTTAGTGTTTTTCTTTGTGTTCAGTCAAGTTTCGCAATTGAACTTGGTGATTTTTGTTAGCGATTTAAAAGCGTCAGGCATGGAGACAAAACTTTCTCAGAACCTAGGCGAGCCCGAAAACTCTGAGGGTCGATTCTGTATCTTTCAAAAAAGTGAAAAATGTGAAAAGTGAGCAAATCTGCTGGATGTTGACCAGGGAAATTACGAATATCCCAGTAAATCTGCCCACTTTTCACATTTTTCACTCTTTCAAAAGATGCAGAATCAATCCCCCGACGTGGACGTGACTCAATTCTCAATTTTTTCAGAGTCAAGGCTTTTTTTCTCAGCGGCACAGAACACGAAGGAATGCTTCGCGACGTGGTTCTGCGTCTCAACGACGCCAAGGCTCCGGGCACGGACGGTCCCCGTATACGCTCCTGCGCGGCTAGCACGGCGACGAGGCTGCGGGGTTTCGCTCGCCTAGTTTTCCGCGAACGCGAGAGACACGTAATATTTCATATATATATATACATACGTCCATACGTACTCGCGTATGTAACAATCGAGTTACGGCACGCATTCCAAGGCGGCGCGCGTCCGAGCCATCCGACCACCTGTCGAAATGCGGGGAGCGGGGGGGGGGGAGAGGACGCGGGGTCGCGAGAGGGGGCACGACGTGCCGTCGTCGCGACATCGCCGCTCGCTTACCTGTCACCTGGACGTGCGTCGGGCTCCACATTTTGAGATTCCCTGGGCTTCCCGCTGCCGCTGGCACGGCGGAATTGCCGACTCGCTTTCGCCCTGCCACTCGTCGATTCTTCGCGACGACAACGACGATGACGACGGCTACGACGACGCTCTGGCGACGAGCGGCGCGCTACGGGAAAACGTTCGCATCACGCGGTCGGGCCCCGCGCACTGGCCACACGAACGCTCGCTCGCTCGCTCGCGGTCGCCCCGACTCTCCGCCGCGCTCCGAGAACCGAGAGAGTCACGTCCAGTCACACCGACGGCCGTACGTTCACCGACGACTGTAACGCGGCGCGCGCCGCCGCGCCTTTGAACAACCGCTACGCGCGATCGACGCGCCAGGTGCGGACCGAACGGGACCCACTGCGCGGCTACCTTCACGCCAGTGTCGGCGGCCGCGCGCGGTCGACGTAATTAACGTTATATTTTCCGCATTGGAAACGCGGAGATGAAAATACAATGAGTTATTGCAGGGGAAAAGAGGAGAAAAATGTTGGACTACATAATAAAATTCTCCGTGTATTGTATTGTTTACTGGATTCTTCTTTCACGAGAGAGCGAATGTACTGAGCCGCTAAATCTAATATTAAATATATACCATTGCGCGGCTACCTTCACACAGTGTCGACTGTGTGTAAAAATGTTTCTATTCGTTCATCAACTAACGTTATATTTTTTGTATTTAAAATGCAGAAAACGTACAATGAGGGAAAGAGAGGAGAAAAATGTTGAACTACATAATAAAATTCTCCCTGTAATTTACTAGAGTCTTCTCGAGAGTACGCAATGAAAAATGTATCGAGACGATAAATCTGACATTAAATTATTGCATATGCATATCAGTTTTAATTGTGTAGCTTTGGCCTTCGTACCAAATTTCCCATTCATCCCTTGTACGTGTAATTAACCTTATCCCGAGCGAAGCGTTAATTAATCCATTCGCAGTCTGCGATCGTCACATCGATAAGAATTATGTTGCCACAATTATGAGAAACGCGTGTCTCAGACTCTCGTAGTATAGATAATAGTGGTATAGTAATTAGCAAGACTTTTTGTCCGAAAGCGACACAAAATGACAGGAACAACAATGTTAACACAGATGCATAAATGCAACGGTAGTTAACTTCTTAGTTAAAATTCTGTTTTAATATTTTTTAATTCAAAGTAGAGGAAAAGATCTCGTGACGGCGCGATATTAAAATCGATTCGATTCAAGGAATTTGTTACCAATCAATTTGCAGCTTTTATCGGAAAAGTGACAATTTTATTGGCTATCTCAAGTTTTAACATCGTGAACACAAGACTTTACAATGCAAAGCTAGGCTTGTCCGCCATGTTTGCGGAGAGATCAGGGAAGATGATTACGGGTACAAAGCTACGCTAAGCGGTTTTATTACGCTTTATTACGACATTCCACGCGATTACCCGCAAAGATTGTCGAAGAACGGAAGTGGCGAGGTGATACGCCGCACCGTAATTGCCGTGCATCATTATGCTCGTCATTTCGTAATCATTTAATAGAGATTTCGGCTCGAAACAGCCGAACATTTTCAATCGACACCAGCCTGTCGATTTTTGTTTCGTGACGAACATGAGAATAACCGCAATTGTTTCAAATCGAATAAGAGTAATTCGAATTGAAAATATATATTTTTAATCTTGCATTCATGATTATTAATGATTCGTATTATTTTTCAGAGCATTATATATTTCGATACGCAGATGCATCTTTTTTTTTATAATGTGCATAAAAATTTAGTTTGGTTGTCGATTGTTTCATCGCGAAATTCATCTTTTCCGATAGACAAAATGGTTAATAGCAAATTCGGATAGAATATTGCTACAAATTGACATTCGTATTAAGTTCCCAGATAGGAACGCATGCAGAAAAATTTTAGCATCATTTAAATTTTAAAATATCATGTATAATATATTGTGTAACAATTCTAAATCTAACTTTAAAAATCATCAATTCTAAATTTAATTAATTGATGCCTAAAATAAATTCTTATATAATTGTATAATTAGAGCGAATCATCTTAGCACAATTATTACTGAATACATTTCAAAAATTAATTTTATAATTATTGTAAAAATCGTTACAGCATAAAATGGTACAATTATTATTCAAGTATAATAGTAAGAAATTTTTTATTTTCTATTTTTTAAGTAATTTTGCTTCATAATTTTTTTCAATATTTATAACTTATAATTATAAAATTCTTTTTCAGTGAAAAATATGCGTTTTGCCTTATGAAGAATTACCTTATGCCAATTATTATGAAATGCTGTGAATGGAAAGAAGCAATAATTGTGCATTTATTACAAAAGTTTCCTACCTGGATTCGTATTCTATTTGTAGAATTTGTCGACATAATCCGATTGTCAGCAGAAACTGAGCGGAATCTGTCATTTCATAACAATCTAAATGGAATATATCATTAAAATAGTTATGAAACAGTAGAATTTACTTAGTTTTTGCAGTTAATTTGCTATCATTTCCCATGGCAGATTTTGTTATATTTTTTACATTCGATCGATAAATTCACTGACACTTTGCAAAATTTGTTTTCAACAAATTTCGCTATTTCGATTTAACGACGTTTGGAAAACATGATACGTTCGATCGTGTAATATTAACTCTTTAACGCCTAATCGCGCCTCGCACGGGAGAATCCTCTTCCTCGCGCGATGGCGTGCCCACTTTTATTGTCGCGCCATTTTATCGTGAGCTTGCGAGTTTTACAATTCACATTTTATTGTGATGCAATTGCGTTTCTGTTTAAATCGACGTCATTACGTTAATTCGATTGCATAACGATTCCCCCGCATTATGCTCCGAATCACATTAGCGACTCGCGATCGCGATTGCGTTTGCGTCTCTTCACCAATTAGAAAAGAACTGCTGATCACAAGTTCTCTTCTGTATATTGTATATTCTGTATATTCTTATCGATGTGACGTATATTGTATATTCTGTATATTCTTATTGATGTGACGATCGCATACTGCGAATGGGTTAATTAACGCTTCGCTCGGGATAAGGTTAATTACACGTACAAGGGATGAATGGGAAATTTGGTACGAAGGCTACACAATTAAAACTGATATGCATATACAACAATTCGCGGCGACACAATCGTTCGCTGTTTGTGAAACAAAAAAAACGCCAAATCAGCATATTGAACGCGCGTCGGTAATTAATCTCGACAATCATTGAAGGTAACGTGACTGCGCATTAGAAACATCGTGTTTTAGCATTGTACGCTCGCATGTTTACATTTGATCGGATTTTGGGAGGATGTGGAAAAAAATTTAACTATTTAAGTTGAACTATTTATCTATTTAAGTTGATTTATCATCACGTTCAATTTTTAGCCAAATTGTTGTCTCTTTTCGCAAATTTATCGTTTTATCCGTTTATTGCCGATAAGTTATCGCGGATAGATTTTTTTCCTCCGAGGTCAGGACTTTATACGCGAGCGAAATCGTTCGGGTAAGCAACCGACATAAAAATCCAACGAAGGTGTTTCCGCGTAATTGACGCCTCGCTTTGAGATATTCGTCGAACGCGATTTTACAAGCCGGTCATAAAATACGAGAGCAGACATTCCGCTTTTGTTTCATCGCATCGAGTGCAAATTCAGCGATGCAATGCGTATAATGGTATAATAAAGATTATCTCAATTATGCGAATTATAATATCTTATATTGCGTCTAATCCGTTTCTCTCAATTCTAAAAATTCTAGTTTTAAGAATAAAAAAAGTAATATGAAGTAAGTTAAAGCGAGATTAAAGTCAATTTGCATATGAAATGCGGATAAAAGTACGAGAGATCTTCGATCGGCATGAACAAAAATACGAGTGATTTTCAAAGCAGCGCTGATTTGAAATGTAACGAAGTGTCGGAAGCCGTAAATTCCGGGAATTCGCCTCAACTATAATTTGTTTCCCGGAATCGTGTTTCTCGAGTCCTGTTTTCGTTTTTTTTTTTTTTTTTTTGTTAACCGACGCGTACGGCCCCGGCGGCGTGGCGCGCAGAGCTTCGCGTACCTGCCGCGAGGGGTAGCCGCCATGACAGTCTCGCCGCGGTCTTCGCTGGCTTCGCTCGTGTAGTATCGTCGCGCGCTTCTCGCTTCGATAATTCGTTCCACACATCGCTTGGATTCCTTCTCTGTCGTGCTCGGAAAGCACGCCGCAGGTCCGTCTTTTCGATTAACACAGATAAATCGCGCGCGAGTGTGTGTTGAGTGAATTTTTACGCGGCGGAACTGCGAATAAAAAAAAAGGCGCGATCAACGCACTTCTCACAATTGAAACTTCACAGTGCGAAGGAAATGTCGAAGGAAGAGATATATATTCAGTTCGATATACTCCAGATAGAACAAGAAATCACAAAGATGTCAAAGTGACACCAAAATGTCATTATTATGTCACTTTATCACTATTTTAGCGTTATTTTGATGTCAATCTGACGTCATCATAATTTTTGTTCTACCTGGGACTATTTAGTTACACGAGGAGTACAGTAGAAGTGAAGAAAAAAAAGAAACGGGAGAAAGAGCGCGAATTCATCGAAAATCATTCTCCTGATTGATAATTTCCTCGATTGGCGGCGGGCGAGAAGCGGCTGCGCGCGCGACGACGCACTTCTCACAATTCAAACTTCACAGCGCGAATAAAGTGTCGAAAGAAGAGACATATTCAGTTCGACGAAGAATACAGTAAAGAATATAGTAAAGTGAAGAAGAGGAAGAAACGGGAGGATCTAGCAGGGCGAAATTTCATCGAAAATTATTCTCGAGTGATAATTTCCTCGATTGCGGCGCCTTGGTGGCGGGCGAGAAGCGGCCGCGCGCGCGATCGGAGGATTCGGAGTTCCTCGGCGCTCGTCGGGCGCGATCGGCCGGCTCGAGGCCGAGCGGCGGGCACGTCGGCTCTCCTCGCGCCCTCGCGCGCGCCACGACCGCTTCTCGCGTCGCGAACGTCGGCAAACGTACTTTGACCGTCGAGTGAGCGTGTGCGCGCGCGCGTGCGTCTGTTACCTCGGTTCCTCGGTGCCTCGTTTCTCTTTCTCTCTCTCTCTCTCGATCCGCGCGTGACTCTCCGGCGTTCCGCGGTGCAGTGGTGCGGTGGTGTTGTCCGGCGGAGATCCGGCGCAGATTCACGTTTCGTCTTGTCTTGTCCCTGCCCCCTCCCCTTCGTTGGCCCCCGTCGAGAGTGAGACCGGCGGCGATCGTGTGACGCGATGTCCTCCTTCAAGGACGATAAGGCGCCGTGCGCCCGGCTCTGCCACATCGTCAAGTGGGACGACTTCAACGGCTACGGCTTCAATCTGCACGCGCAAAAGGGCAAGAACGGCCAGTTCATCGGCAAGGTGGACGAGGGCTCGCCGAGCCAGGCGGCCGGGCTGCGCCAGGGCGACCGGATAATCGAGGTTAACGAGATCGACATCGCCAACGAGACCCACAACCAGGTGGTCGAGCGCATCAAGGCGTTCGCCAACGAGACCAAGCTGCTGGTGGTCGACCAGGAGGCCGACGATTACTTCAGAGACAACAACATCATCATCAAGGGCACCATGCAGAACATCAAGGTGATGAAGACGCCGGAGAGGAATCCCAACAGCGCGGAGGACCGTTCCGACGGCAGCAACTGTTCCGTCGACGAGGTAAATGAAGCTCCCTGCTTTTTTTTTTTTATCTTTACAAGCGCGGTTTATCGCGTATCGCAGTTTTTAACTGTGTAATCGTTCCGAAGAGAACCCAGGTAGAACAAGAGATCACAAAAATGACTCTAAAGTGTCGTTTTATCACTGCTTTAGCGTTATTTTGACGTCGATGTGATGTCATTGTAATTTTGTTTCTACCTGGGAAGGCAGTGTTTCACAAAAATGTTTTAGAGACAAACCGTTCCTCTACCGATGTTGGATTAACTTTCATCTCGGTTTAACTTGTGTCTTTTTTTTTTTCAACTTTTAGAATCGGAGAAAGACGGAAAGTAAGCTAAACCGAGATTAAAGTTAATCTACATCGGTAGAAATAGGCACAAATCAAGAAGCTACAGTTGACGGAAAACCTGATAATGTATCCGGGTAGGTCGCTGTTTGTTTCATCCAGCCTCGCGATCGATATTCAATTAGCTGGTTTGAATAATTTCGCGGATTAATCGTGAAATAAATTATAATTTGTCGCTGCGTTCTCTCGGACGTTCGGGATTTTTTGCTCGTTTCTGTTGCATAAGGCTATCCTGCCGACGGAATATTACAGGCGGTTTCTAAAAACTTGGTACAGCTTAATGGAATAAAAACACAAAGAAGCATACCGACAGGAAAACACGTCTGCAAAACGTGTCTTTGAATATTTTTAACAATTTAAGTGACAAGTTAATTTGCTGTGCATCTTAATTTATTTTAGGATTTACGAATTTTTATTCGGCAAATGAATTTATTATTGCGAAACGTGTACGATGGGTTGAATAAGTTTTTTTTCTTCCTCTTTAATGATACGTGTAATGACACGTGAAAAAGAGACAATCTTAGAGCTCAAGGTCCTTTCTCGAAAGCGAGGTAATTATTATCAATAAGAGATGATTAATCGGAATAAACGTAAAGTAATACGATGTGTCGGTACGGCGAATTTATGAAATTCGAATCGTAAAAGTAACACGTGGCATTGAGCGGCTCGTTTGCAAATCGCCGACGATTCCTTTGAATAAATGCAAATGCGCGTGCATCCAAATTCCCGCATTGGAAATACGGACGCGCGAAGTCACGCCAATTGCGGACGAGGAAATCGAGCGAATAACACTTGATGGTTATTTTTACAAATCGAACCAAGGTTTTACAAAGCAGAGTAACAATGAGAAATACTTTTTCTCGTACCTTCGATAAAAGGTCAGAAATAAAATAAAAATGTCGCGGAAACCGCAACCGGTCGCTCATTATTTTTACTTTGCTCTCTGGTGAAAATGCGCGAAATATATTCAGGTAAATTAGAAAGAAAGAGAGAGAGAGAGAGAGAGAGAGAGAGAAAGAAAGAAAGAAAGAGAGAAAGAGAGAGATAGAAGGAAAGTGGTTAGCGCGGTGTTAAGGCGAACGCATCGGTTAATCGGCGTTTTCTTCGGCCGCGAAAGTCCCGGAGACGACGCGCCCGTACCGTAGGAATCCGTGGCATTCGCGTGGAATTTATCCGAGTCGCGCTACGGGTCCACCTGTTGAATTCGACGTCGCCGTCGCTGCTGCCGCGCGCTCTCGGTGTTTACGTCCGCGCTAGAAAGTATCTGGCACGCATGCGACGCGTGCAGCGTATACCGCAGCATATCGCTATTGAATATCGACGATAATCTTAGCAGCTGTACAACAATATATGGCATATTATTACGATTGGGTCTAATGAATATGTAAGCGAGATATATCCTATAAATAATGCGATATAAAAAGAATCTTTATACCTATTATTCTTCAGTTTACGGGCGAAAGACTTAAAATTTAATCGAGAATTGAAAATAGAAGATTAAAAAGTCGTAAATGATATTGGAAAATATATTTGGGAATGAAATAAAAATTGAATTTTTTTTTGTTTTATTGCAAAAATATTTCTAAATAAGCAGTATTACTTGCAGAATGGCCGTAATGCCTTAGCAAAACTTCGAGGCACAAATTACTCTTTGCTAATGTCAGAAAATTCATGTATTATCATATGTTTTTTTTTCTTACATATGTTTTTGTCGGAAATGAACATTGAGCTAATAATTATTCGTTAAAACATCGTATTATTTTTTTACGCCGTAGCGTGCAACATTCAGGTTTGTGTAGCGTGTTATAAGGCTTTTATAAAATATAAGCAGGTGCGCGCTATTGAATGCACACACGTCATCACGTCGTAATTAGTTATTTCTCCGTGGAACAGTCTCGCCGTCGCTCCGTTCTTTTAGCCATTTCGATGATCGATGTGTTGCAGTAAAAGTAGCCGGAATAGAAATTCGACGTTATAGAAAGGTACAAAAGAGATTTGCTCTTGCTTTCCCTCCTCGACAAACTAGCGAATATGAAAATCAATTGTGCAATGTTAACTACGTGAAATTTACTAATGGCTTCTACCTATTTTTTTTTTAATTATATTTCTTTTTTGTCTAAAGTCGTCTCGTTAAATTCGGCACGCGAACGGTATTATCGTAAAGCTTATATTTCGTACGATATTACCTTTGTATGCTTTAATTCGCATTTTTTACGACGGATTTTTACAATCTTAAATATCATATGCATTTCACGCGAGTTTAATTTACACGAGCGTGCGATAGGCACCCGTTTGATATTTACGGTCGCGCGGAGATCGGGTTCATAAATATATTTTTATGATCGTAATCGGTTCTGCCGCGATTTGCACTGCGGTAATCACGACGTTACGACGATAAGAAACGTGCGCACCGAATCGCGTCTTTACGTGCATTATCGAGTAAAGTTAATGACGCGAGGCAGGAAATGATTTAAGGTCGGATCGTCAAAATCCTCTTTCAGGGAAGCGGTTATGCAAGCGTCGTAATGACGTCCTCTACCTCGTCATTTTCCCATCGATGTATCCTCTCTCGGCGATGACGCGTCTCTTTGCTCGTACCGTCAGCTGACTAATAAAACGAGAAATCGCGGGGTTTTTTTCCCTTCCAATCGTGCCATGCGATTATCTTGCGCTGATTTCTCGTCGCACGACGCGTCACGTCTTTCATTATTATCAGTTACACAGAAAGATGCGGCCTCGATCGAAAGATAAAGAATTATGGTAATTCAAGTGAGTCACCATTACACCTCGCGAAAATGAAAAGTTATTGAAAATTTAAAAAATGTGAACATATTTCTCTAAAATATTAATAAAATGATTATTCGATTAGTATTTATCGTATATATCTGATTATTGTAATATTATTATTACAATAAACAGATTGGTTAGGTTAATTACTCACCATAATATCGATTTTAAATAAATATGTTTACCTGTGCACAACTATAGATGTATTGAAAGAAAAATTTACCGTGGAGATGGATTTATTGAAATTATTTATATTTAATTTATCATTATATATAATTTATATTAACTGTTGTGCAACTTAAGAGTCAAGGCTAAATGAACGATGAAAATTTTATATTTAATTTATCATTATATATAATTTATATTAACTGTTGTGCAACTTAAGAGTCAAGGCTAAATGAACGATGAAAATTTTAATGCGGACCGATTGCAAGACATCGTTATTTCTCATAAATCATTTACAAGTCGTATTTTTATCCTGTTTCCGTAGAAATAATTATCTTTAACGCTATGCTCTTCCTTATGCTGTAAATCGCTTGCACAATCTTTCGATCTTGCACCGTCCGATATTTCTCCGGTTAATCCTCTAAGGATTAAAGGGCTCTATTTTCAATGAGAATTTACGTAGCATTATTAAAATCAAATAACGTTATTTACAATAACTCGTCTCGTGGCTCCTATTAATTCCACCGAAAGCCATAATTGGGGACAAAGGGGTTAATTGGTATAAATTGTCACTCGGTAAATAATACGCCGGTATTCGCGTCGAGTTATTATCGCCATCTTTCCCGTGTTGTTATCAGCAACGAAATTTTTGCGTTTATTACAACACGTTCACCGCGCTTACGTGAGTACACGAGTAAACGCTACCTAAACTAAGCTGATGATGCCACCGCTCGCATCTGTATTTGCTCGGATCGCGAGCAGTAAGACGGAAATGTGAAAAAGACGACTCGCTTGTCGCGTATAAGACGTGCGATTTACGTAGTAAAAGCAACGATCATTTTGTTTTTCTTGTTTCATAGATAATAAAATTGCGCTCAGAGCACTCGATACATATTTTAAAATGAGGACAATTGATTCTTTTACGTCTTGGAGGTGTCGAAGGACGAATTAGCGAAGGACGAGCGTGTCTGTATTCGTGATATTTCCTTTCTTTTATTTCTAGGCCACTGAATCACGTTCGTTGTTACAAGTTGCCAGTAACATTAGCTGTCAGTTCGTGATATAAGTGGCGTGAATGAATGATCGACATTTGAATGTTCAAGCAGCAATTAATAAGAATTATATTATAATGAAGCGAAATTATCGTATATAGATTACGTGTTGTCGTATAATTACGAAATATCGCGATCGAGAAAGTTTCCACGCGTCTGCGACATATCGCATCGCTTTTAATTAGCGGGTAATGTGTCGTGTATGCGTTCTCGCATGTCGCAAGAGTGCGTGTTTATTACGCGAAAAGAATGTGAATAACCCCTATCGCATTCTCTGAATGCGAATACGAGACAGGTTCAATTGATGTACGATCAATTCAATGTATATACGATCATACGAACGATGAAACGATACGCCGCCGTTCCATCGAAAAATGTTTCGTCCTTCGGTACATTTTTTATTAATACTAATTGATAGCCACGTTATAATTAATATCAAATATTAATGGGAATAATTATATCGATTCTGTTAAACCTTTTTTAACTTTTATTTCTTTATTCTTTTTAACTTTTGTTTATATTTTATAATCGAAAAGATTTTTGAAATGCATCAAATTTTGTCTTTCATTGATAATTCTTAAATATTATTAATGGTAATTATATAATATCGTGTGTTATCAACAATTTTTGTGTTATCGTTGTTTGGAAATAATATGTGATTATATCACTTTGGCACGTGTTTAAGTCGAGCCGGCATCATGCCGCTCCTCGAAGTCCCAAGAGTATTTACGAATGTAATCGTACTACGGGGATGAATGAAATGTGATTGAATCATGCTGAATAAGCGGAAGCTTTGCTGATTTGCACGTGCCGACGGACGGACTCTCGACCTATGTACGACAATAAAAATTGCCGTTTGATATTTCCTGTTTCCGATCGCGTGTAATGACTGACCAGCTCAAAGCGCTATTTTTTCACCGTTGTTGGATATTCGCTTCAATTAAAGCATATTTGAGTAATCGAAATAAGGTTTTATTGAAAAAAATTATTTTTTTTGAGGAAAATTAACGAAGAAAATTACTTCGTCATAAAAAGGAATTCTAAAATATGTACCGTAATTATTTTTGTTTATAATTTATCTTTTAATATTTTAAAAGACATAAAATTCAGTAAAAAAGTAAATGTTTCTTTCTCTCATGAACTTTTCATCGTCATGTGAAAAATATGAAAATTAATGATTAAGATGCATTTATATTGTCGATATGAGAGGCAAATATTTCGACACAAAAATTCTCCATGTTTGCACATTTAATGTATTCCACGTGACTGCAATGACATTGACAGGATTATATCATCCTACTTGACCTCAGAATTTAAAAAAAGGTTGGAATTGGCATTTTTGGTAAATCGTTATTTTAAATCCGCGGCTCAATGATTCGGCCTGCAGATGATGAAAGTGACAACGTCGTGTGTGTTATTAATATCTCGCTTATATATGCTGTCCAGACAATAATTCACTTATA
This sequence comes from Tetramorium alpestre, assembly GCA_021460005.1. NCBI lineage: Eukaryota > Metazoa > Arthropoda > Insecta > Hymenoptera > Formicidae > Tetramorium > Tetramorium alpestre. The sequence continues at coordinate 250,134 of JAJVSH010000139.1, forward strand.
TAGAAGCGAACGCTCGTGAGCTGCAGTTTATCCACTTCGTTTAACCCTTGAACAGCGCTCGGAAATTTAGTCTTGTCGGGAACTGGCAAGATTATAGTGCGAAGGAATGCATAAAAGGATAATGGAGAAAGCACGGTGGCGTTAATTTTTAAATACACATTGAAATTTAATGGTTTTAATCTAAAGGTATTTATTTTGAGTCATAGATGCGAGGAATCAATTCGTTAAAATATCGTCGATGAAATGTTTAAACTGCTATTTTTTTTCTGCGAGTTAAATCGTAAATAAATGAGCGTTGCAGAAGAATATGTAGGAAATGTTTGATAAAATCAAATTAGGAATAAGTTATACATTACAGGACGTTAGAAAAGCTTGCATAATACTGGCTAATTAATATTTATCTAATGCGGAACATTCATCTATCTTAAAGTCTAATTATTTTAACACTTGAAGTAACGTATAAAGTAGCATTAAAGTCGAGGATGACGTCACTCTAAATGATGTAGGTGCGAAATCTATTTTATTATATTTATATAAAATACCTTTCTCTAATTAAACGACGTAATTACGAAACGACTTGTATCTTCCTTTATTTACGTGAGAACACGAGAAAATGTGAAATTGATAATGACCGTTGTGAAACTGGAGCCCGAATTTATAAAAATTAATAATAAATTACATTGTATTTTGTTTGTACCTTGTATCGCACTTTATTTCGAAATTTGTGATAATAATAAAATATTCAGGTACATTTGTAATAATAATTAGATGATTTTATCGAGTGTAAACGAATATATATATATATATATATATATAAATATAAATTTTACTTGCAAATTCCTACTAATTTTGAAAAATGATCGATATACACCTTTCGGTAAATTTGAATAGACCGTTTATTTGTAATTTGTATCCCTAAAATAAATATCTTGATGTTATAATCGATATAAACAATTCTCTATCGAAACACGTAATTTGCAATATTTTTAAAAAGAGGGATTTAATTGTTTTAGTCTTATATCCAAAATTTAAAAAATATACTTCGGAGCCCTTTGAAGTAGAAACGAAGAGGTACAAACGATTCTCTATTGAATGTCGTTAATAAAATAAAAATATCTTAAAGTTGAGTTCTTGTTATTCTTTAATCACTTTGTACTTTTTATCCTTTGAAGTACAAACGAAATAAAATGCGATACAAAAAGATACAAACAAAGTACAAACTATGTTATTCATTTTTAATTTTTGTAAAGTCGAGCTTCACAATAGTCTGGTAATGAGTCGTTTCACAGGCATCCTCTCTTTTACTCGCTACATCGTCTCTCCCAGTAATCTCCCCTATCTTTCATTCTTGTTGATATCGTTATCGTAGCTTCCATGATTCTTGCAATCTCGTTTCCACAATGTTTACACGATGCTTTCTCTCATCCCTTGTAATGTCTCGTTCGATTTCACTAGACAACCGTAAAAATCTAACAGTTTGAATGCGAAAATTCACTCGTTTGATGATCGAGCCGTGCTTAATCTTATCCGGCGCTGCTATAAATCTGACATATCGTTTTATAATCCTTGCATGTCGATCACGAGAGAGTGTTCCAGGGTCGCGACGATAAGGTATAAAGTCTCGCTTAATTTTATATACACTGAGAGAAATGTTTTGTATTATGAACCATTTTGGTTTAGAGAACAAAACAGAATTGTTTAGAGAATAAAACTGTTTTGTTCTCTAAACCAAAACGACTTAACAAGATATAAGCGAATGACATATTTGTTTACAGCAACTAAATAAATTTCTTGAGTATATATCAACAAAACTTTTGGTTCATAATACAAAACATTTCTCTCAGTGTACCTGTTAGTTGGCGGTAGGTAAAAAAATGTTTAATATTACCGCCAATTTTTTAGTTACAAATAGGTATATGTATATTAGGTTTGGGAAGTTAGCATCCGGAAATGCAAATTAAAAAAAAATTGATATGGCAATTTATTATTCACAATTTATACTTACACATTTATCAATCTATCAAATAAATTAAGAATGAAGAAAAAATCGTCAGCATCCTTAAGTTTTTTGAAATGATATATGGACTTTGATGGTTCATTCATATTTGTCCATAAATTATTACTTTTTGTCCACTTTGCAAAAAAATTTAAAAATTAGCAAAAGTTGAACAAATTTTACTCCAAGTACGTTTATTTTTACTTATATGTATATGAATTCCGATTGTCCATTCGTTCAGTTTCACACAGATTTTAGTCGATTTGTGATTTCTCACAAATAACTTTGTTTATTTTCTCCGAGATTTGGTTACAAGAGGGATACAAATATTTTCGAGCGGGAAGGTAATTTTAAAAACTCTCGGTTTCATGCGAAAATCCCCGTCTTGATATGCAATACAATAATAGCAACAGAGCTGCGTTCAAGGAGGAAAAGGATCGCTCGAATGGAACGAATTCATGGTAGTTATGCGTGTCTTATCGTGCCACGCGGTGGGGAATGAGTCATTCCAGTTGCCGCGGAGCGCTCACGTACGAAAAGTCGTGATGGTACGCTCTTTTTTTTGCGGAATAAATTACAACATCTTGCAGCGCGAATGACCATCTTTCCTCCATTCTCCGTATGCGAGATACTACATCAGATACGCAATTTAAAAATTATTTATTAGTTGGAAAAAATATTTCTGAGCTAACGAATGCTGCCGATCGAGCAAATTAATTCCAGATGAAAAATTTCACGTTTCGCAATTTATGTTTTTTTTTCTTCTCTGATTTTTCTAGTTTTATCCAGTGTTTTTCTCGCAGCGTTCGAGCAGCTTTTCAAAAACAAACTCAAAAAATCCCAATGTATTATCTAGGAGTAGCTCGGCAACATCTGTCCGTTGTTTGCTTAGGTTTGTTATCGGTGCGAGTGCACCTGCGCTAGCAAACAATACGCGCCACTCGGATGCGAGCCATTACGCCATTAATCGCAGGAAGTCGCGTTTTTTGGAGGATGCGCCGTTGCATTTTGCGAAGTTGTTCGGTTTCCGCGAGACTCGCGATTCGGATATTTTCTCTACGACGAGCATCGAGTAAAATGCGCGCGCACTTTCTTCCGATCAGAAAGATCGCTGTCCCTCTCGTCGATGAGTTTCCACTTCCGGCGATTTCCACGACGTTACGTAAATTCCTCGTTCATGTCGATCCGTTGAAACGTGATTGCCCGCGTCACGGTCATGTTACGTATAGATTTGATGAACGTAACTTGGGAAAAATAACGTTTGTAATAAAGAGAGTATCGTTTTTAATGTAACGATTGTAATTATAGGTATTAATGATTAAAAAAAAAGATTAATTTATATATAATTTGAAGGATTTATATTTATGGAGCTGGCAAAGTACGCAGCTATTTCGATAAGAAAAATCTTTGAGTGAAAAATCTGTTTTGATAAAATGTAATTTTCTTAGAGATTGAATTAACAGTTAAACAAGAAATAAACTTTCCAGTGATTTAGTGTGATAAAGACATATCGCAAGATAATTACTCTCTATCTAGGTAAAGTTATGAATATGTAAACCACGGGACGGATGACGGAACTTTGTTTTTTTCATTTAAAGTTAACATACTAGTTATGATAATGAAATGTGTGGGAGGCAGACGATCGAGAGATTCTCCTCCGTCGTGGGCAGTCGTAATGTATGTGACCGAAATTCTTTTAGAAATATGTTAATTTACCATAGAGGCAACCTAATTAAAAAAATTATACATTATGAAAGAAAAATCTTACATAATTTTAAAAAATGCTTGTTATTTTGGAATTAATTTAATGCAAAATGTCCACTTACTGTCTGCAAAAATTTTGAAAGCGATATTTTTATTCATACATCAAGAATTTAATTAAATGTCACATGTTTTGTATGTCATCTTGTTAAGAAGATTTTTGCAAACGACGCGCAGATCGATTGCGTAATGGAGGATTCGAGGAAGTCTGTGTACAATTGCGATATTGTACTCCCGATACAATTAATAGCCATCCTGCGTTTCCCATACCGAAATAGGACATTTCCTGCCTCTTTTGCGTAACGCGACCAACACAAATGCAAAATAGTGTGTCACATTTCAATGTAAATCTGCCGCTTTTTTTCATTTGTAATAGAGTAGATACACCGCTGAGCTGTCCGCGATTTTAATCTTGACGAGCATCTGAGATGTATGCGACATTTATTTCTTTATTAATTATAGCTTCTCTTCAAAAGACAAATTATATTCTTTGAAGTCGTTGATAAATTACTTATTAAATCGTCACATTCATACATCGTTAAATTAAAACAAAATTTTATGTGACGCGACGGCGACAATGAGGGTGACATCTCGAATTCCGTTATTCGATCTTATTCCATTTCCGTGTCTCGTTCTAGAACGATTTTAGAAGAAAGCGTGCCAAAAACCCGTGCACGTCTCGTCTGAATACATATGCAGATAACGGGGGATTCCCCTTCCAAAAAGGAAAAACGAGCATTGCACCATTGCTCCCTCGCATAGATATAATTAAATACCTGTCTGCGTAACCTGAGGATAAAAGCGTGTTTGAAGCGCGATATGCGCGCTGCTAGTTTGAGAATGTCTCCCCCTCGCTTAACGATTTCATTCTTGCGTCAGCGTACGCGTGCGAGAAATTACATGTTGCTTTGCACTAAAGAGCACAGGTGAATTTATAGCCGATGCAAAAACGTGAATTATCTCACATTTGCGGATAATCTCGGAATCTTTTCTAAGATTCCTTAATTGGTACTTGGATGAAAATAAGGCAACAAATGTTTGTTTTAACCTTGCGCAATCGAGATTTCACTTTGAAAACTTTCAAGCTCGAGCCTGGCGGATTTAAAATTGTGACAGAATTACGAATACGTTCCGACTGAGTTTGCAAAAGGGAAAAAAAAAAAGAATTTCGCTCGCGCGAAGCGCGTTCATGGTCATCGCAGTCTCATGGCACAGATTCCTGCAGTTTTATAGGACCGTTGCATCAATGGCAGCGGAATAAAAACGTCGTGTGCAATATGCGCGAAAGTCTCCGTGAGCGAAGATATCGAAGATATTGCGATAATGTCACGTAAAGTGAGTCTCTATGCAGAAACGTGACAAAACCAATTGCGACTCGGCCTTGTTCTTGTGTTAATCTCGATTTTTCAAATATTCATGCGAAATCGCGCCAGACTTTAAAAATATCTAATAGCATCACTTTTATATCAAATAAAAAAACTTGAATATTTTTTCATTAATTTTTGTTAAATTGATAAAAATATTTAATACGTAGTGCTTCTTGCTGTTTTTCATTTATTAAGATTAATTATGATAGCTTGTACTGAGAAAAAAATATAGTTACTTTTGGACCCAATCATAATTTTATATTGATATAACATCAAATAAAAAAAAAAACGAACATTTTTTCATTAATTTTTGTTAAATTGATAAAAATATTTAATATGTAGTGCTTCAGTATTTTGCTTTATTTTTCACTTATTAAGATTAATTATGATTACAGCATGCACTGAGAGAAGAAAAATATATTTTTGGACCCAACCATAAGTTTATATTTCCAACGATAAATATGATTAACTTAACTATAAGCATCATTATTATTAGAAATACTAAAATTGTGGTTGGGTTCAAAAGCAACTATATATTTTCCGTGTAATAGAGGGAGGTTTATTATAACTCTGTTATTAGCATTCTATACAATTTCGCTATCTACATTTCGCTATCTACCGTTACGTATTGTCATTCTGTATCTAGTTGTTATGTCGGATTACTTTAATTACGTTTGCGTTCGATTATCGGGACACAGTTATCGGGGAAAGCACATAGGATACGCGCAGTTTCGTATCGCGGCGAAATAAATAACTACACACGGGTATACGCGATAATTCGGAGTACTGAAAGCCAGTCGTTCGTACGTGAAATTCAGTATGTAGGACTGTAGCGGCCGGCTGTAGCGATAGCCGACTAACATTATTTCGAAGGGATTTAAACGGTTCGCGCGCGGCATGGGGAAAAACCGGTTCTCTCCATCGTCGTGCATGACGCCAAGTAATGGAATTCCTTTAAGTACCGTTCAGAGTTGCATCAGGATCCAAGGTCATTATAAGTATCTCCTTCGCGGGCAGCGATCTTTATCCGAACTCGCGTACTCGCCGGGTGCGATATACCTCGGTCGAGAGGCGCGCGATACAATCGCGAGATACTCGGGCGGAAACTCGTTAAATCTGTACAGTAGGCGTTTGTGAATCCGACCGTATTACGCGGCGTGCAGTTTTTGTCTGCGCGCTGCAGAAGGTTGCGCGCCGGCACCTAACACGGGGCGAAACGTCAAAAAAGCCGCAGTGTCATTCGGCGTAAAAGAAATATTCTCGTCTCGTTCCGTTTCTGCCTTCGTAACGCGGACATGAAGCGGGCGATCTTTATCGGGATGCCATTCCGGTAAATTACAACCGCGAAGCTATTAAAAAAAAGTTCTGTTAATAAAATTATATAAATTATACGTGTACGTAATGTGCAATTTCAATCTATCTTGACTGAACTGCATGTAACTTCCGTCTCTATTTATATTTTTAACACACACTATTTTTGTAGACTGATATTGTACATGTTACTGTTTTATTTTATATATTATTTATGAATTATATTTAAAATGTCTCATTTTACATTAATTACTTAATTATTTAATTACGAATTATTAGGTCGATTTTTCATGTATGTTATTGAACCGATAAGTTGAAATTTCTAAAAGTTTTCTAAATGATAAATTTTGTCAATGGAAACCTATTTTATGGCTATTTATGGTAGCTTGTGAGTCAAATACGGACCGAACTTAAATCCTAAATTTTTTTCTAAATGACGAAACTTAACTATTGTTTTACGATCAAGGGATTTACGGTCGTTGATAGGCTACCCAATAACCCTTGAGATAAATTTTCTCCTAACATGTACGAAATGGTAATAAATACACGCGAGCGATTCTGGCCAGTTCGGTATAAATAGGGCTGAAAATCGTCGAAGAATGTCAGTCATTTTTTCATTTTCAGTTAGTCAGTTCATTAGTTTTTTTTTTTTTTTTCAGTTTTGTTACAGTTCCGTTCTTGTGTATTTTCCGAGTACTTAGAACTTATTTTTTCATTCAATTTATACTTCCAACTAATACGATTGTTTCCGGCATTACTTCTCTTAAAGAAAGGTAAGTTGATTTAGAAGAAAGAGAAAGCTTGATGTTCGAGATTTTGTATTTATTAAAATTAAAGTAAAATTTCGTATTCATTCATTCCCTGAAAGTGGATTTGACTCTTTCGTTGATAAAGAGCGTAGCGGATTGGCTTCTATCGCAGCCAAAAGTGTAGCAACAATTAAGTTTATTTTCGGGAATTTATTTGATTCATCAAAAATGTTCTTTTTCGCTTTTTAGCGAATTAGCTTTGTTGCTGCTGAGAAGTGTAACAATAATGAAGTTTATTTTCGGAGATCTTAATTAATTAAAAATATCCTCGACGAAGAAAAGAAGAGGAAAACGCGTTCAGATAAAACGAATCAAAAATTTAAATAAAACAAGCTATTAGTCTAAATCAAAATCTTTTTCAAAAACTTGAAGAATTAGAAACGGGAGTTGAATTGGTAGAATATCAAACGAGTTCCCAATATAATTTGATTCCTTTCGCGATTCAGAAATTAATTATCCCGGTTAATCGTTATCAAGTTTATAAATTACGATATCAAAACTTGTTCTCACAACTTATAAAGTACTTAAATGTATTAACTCAAAGATGGACATACATATGACAAGGCAGACGTGACAGGATTATCGTTTGTTTTTTTTTTAAGAATTTGATTTTCCATTAATAATACATGTATCCCTATTTTTATTTTTGTTTCAGAACACGCAGAAGTCTATCGACTCCAACGACACGGCGCACAGCGACAGTACCACCGTTGCGCAGACGATGTCGGGCGAGAAAGAGTCCAACATGCGGGAAAACGGCAACGGCGGCGTGAACCACGTGCACGGTACGGGTAACGGCAGCTTGGGCGCCAAGGACGATAAATTGAACAACAGCGAGCCTCGATCTCAAGGCCTGAACCTGACGATGAGCGCGAAGGAGCTCAGGGAGATGCTGGCGCAGCGCAAAAAATACGATCCGAAGAAGGAGTCGATCGGCTTCAAGGACAAATTCGACATCGTGCAGAAACTGTAGATGCATCCTCGCGCCTCTCCTGTGACGTTCGGTAATCCCTCATTCCTTTATTTCCTTCCTTTTCCGTCGTTCGCGGCGTCAGGCGCACTCGACGACGGGGTGACGACGACCTCCTTCCTACGATGTAACGCATTTTGTTGTAACCGATCAAATTGTTGTTGTAATAAATACACGATTGTTTAGACTATCGTGGACACGCTGAAGCTATTGACATCGATATCGTAACATACATACATTTGTTGGCAGCGACAGAGTGAGTGCTGCGGGGCGTATTAGGATAACGAAAGGAGATAATGCTGTTTGTATAAGTACATTGTTAATTTTTAGTTTATACACGAGGGCGAACTTACATGTGCAATCTTTGTCGCTTCCGCGTTACGGAAGTTACGACAGATTTCGAGTCACCGGTCTATCAACATTTAGCATAGAGCTATGAAATACGAAGAGAGTTATTTCTAAACGGAAGTTGCGCACTTCCCACTTTTATTCCAGGTCATTAGTTTCTTTTTTTTTGCAATTTTTTTTGTCATAGTTACATGGTAGCCCGAGAATATCGTTTTTTTTTCTCCCGGAATAACAATTTAGTCTTAAAGATGTTCCTGTTGTAATTAATTACAACGCTTCCCGATTAGTGAATAATTAAAACCTCACTCTTTCCACTTGATTATCCACGGTGTCGTCACGTTAATTTCTAAGCACTGTTCCCGTCCGGTTAAATTCGGGAGAACCGTTCGCCGCTTCTTCCCACGACTTTCTCCGGCTAGAATTGATCACCGTCTCCTGATGTAGTAATCGTCTCGAACGTTACGTCGATCATGCGAATTCTTCGCCGACTGAAGATAGTTTCTAATTCCCGATCGTACATAAATGAGAAGTAATTTCTGATAAATATTCCCGCGCGTGTATATTGGCAAATTGAAAATTTATCTCGAGGGTCTCGACATTTTAACGACCGACAGACCAAATGTTTAATTAATCACGGAGCATGTTCGATTTAAATTATAGCAAGAGTCGACTTATGTAGCATTCGACTAAAATTATAACAAACGTTTGATTATTTAAAAAGAATTCCATCTTAGTATCTTCTCAGTTTCGCGAACGTTAATCAGTTCGACTTACCGTTCGATTTATTGCAGCCGCTCTCGGTTAAGGCTGTGTAATGAGGATTAACACGGCTGCCAGGACGACAGTTTGATGTCGACACACGGGGAATTCGATGCGCGCGGAATCTCCCGATAATCGTGCGCGAAGCGTAGATAATGTTCGCGTGAGTCGGCCAAACGGCCGTTGCAAAACGCCGTACACGTTCAATTGCATCGTTCGGCGGATTCGTAGTTTTGGTTCGTAGTCGCGGCACGGCACGGCTGTAAGGACTCGCAAGGACGGACGTTCCTCGCGTGCGCGCGCTGCAACGGGTCTATGAAGTCAGTCAGTCGCCCGTCGTGCGGTCCAAGGACGAGCGATCCGGGAGAAAGTACAGTCAGACGTCGGACGAGTCTCGGTTAATCTCCGTTATCGAATTCAGGACGCGAGTCGGTACTTTTTTTTTTTACGTTGCAACATCAAGCGGGTCGACTCGGGATTGATCCGTGAATTTTATAAATCACGGTGTGTCATATTTCGCTCGTGCCCGATTCGATATTTAACGTAAGTTAATTGAAGCACTCTAAGATTAAATGTGGATCCAACCTTGCATTTCGTGATTAAACTTCTCGTTGCAATGATTGCACTGGTTAAATAATTCAATATAATAGTTATTAGCCTAATAATATTGATAATCCGACATCTGGCATGCAGTCAAGCTAACACAAGTCAGTTGCAAAAGTTCCTAAATTTTTTTCTTATTTTTAAACACTCGATTATATTTTTGGTGCTCCGATGAAGTAATATCGAACGATTCTATGCCTCGAAATGTGATTTTGTTTTCAAATGAGATAGTGAGAGATAATAATCTAATCACACATATTTTTCGATAAGAAACGGTACCACTCGCGATAAACATATAAGTGTTGGTGATTAATCGGACCAGTCCAACTTCGCTGCAGTTATAATTTAATTGCCAGATTAATGATCTAGTTATCTCAAGTGATAGGATGTGAATATTGCCTCGTGATTAGTACAATGATGTTGCATGTCTTATCGATGCATTTAATAGAACAACCTTTTTTTTTAATTCTTAATAATTTTGTTTCTGGAACTTTTGAGAAAAATTCGAAGCTTCAAGTGCGATGCAAAAGGCGGAGTTGAATTTTTGAACAAGTTAAACGGCTCGTTTAATTTTTTTTTAGACGACTTGGTACGGTTCGTTTCTCACGTCGTAATTCTCGCTTCGTGCTATTCCTTGTTTCCGCATTTCTTTTTCTTTTTTAATTGTAGCTTCCTGCTAACGATTGCCACGGTCGTTTATTGTCACATGTCTCATGGGAAAACCTCATGCTAACAGTTAGTTAAACGCATTCCTCACAGTTACGCGTAATAAAAGAAAAAAAAATCGCACTAAAGGTGCAACGGAAACTGGAGAAACAAGATAGCTAACGTAAGGGAATAGAAATAATAACTCAATCGTAAATCTTCACTCCTGTTGACGTATTGCATTACCGTGAGTGCCTACGAAATGAAATGTCAGACGAACATTTAAAACGCGCTGCCGTCCGCAACGGAAACGTATATTTGCGAGTAAACACGTCCTTCGAAAAAGCTGCCTCGTACGGTGTGTACGTACGCATCAAATGCCCATTTCGAACGAAGCGAAATCAATTAAGCATGTGCGGCGTTCGCGGGACGAATATTATCAGAGAGCGCGACGATAACGGTGACTCGGCAAATAGGTACGGGCGTTCTGAAATTTATAACTCGCCTTTGCGACGCGCGTCCGATAAACCGACTCGTATGCGGAGACGTTGCGTAATCGACGGAGGAAGAATGTCGCGTTACAATGGCAACGAGAGAGGAGAAGCCGCCTTTCGGGATTCCACCTTCGCTTCACTCCGAGGCTCGCGGAAAAGTTGGGTACATAACTCGAGACTCTCGTTGCTAAATATTATGACGACACGTTGCGTAATCTTCAATTATCGCCATCGTTGTCGTCGTCGTTATGCATTCACCTGTTGAGAGCGCGCAGGCGTTTCCGAGATATACAAGATACATATCGTGCCTTTTTTGCATAAAATATGCATACAATAAAGTCTCGTTAATCTATCGGAAAAATCCTAACATCTAAGATTTTATTATTTCGTTGAAATGCACAATGATTCGTTGTCGAACATTAGAAGTCAGATGTTTATAATGATAAAATATTACGAACTATATTTTCTTGTTTTGTATAACCGACAATTTTTCCCTCTCATAATTTTGCGCGTAACATCCTTAAAATTTTTGGAAATGTTAAATCAAGATATATTAATTTCTCAATTTGCTACGAATTTGCCTCGAAAGTGTTGATCGACGGATTTAAAATTTAACCGACGTTTCCCTGTAAATTTACGACATCGTCAATGTTGTACATCGTTGAATGCTTCCAGTTAACGACAATTCGTCAATAGCCGCCATAAAACTCGGGTACGAATGATCGTCCGGAGAACGTGATTTTCCGACAGGTTAGCGTAATTTATTACGAAAATAGCGACCGTAGCAAAAGCGGTGGCAACGTTAAAATCACGTGTGTGCATACGCACGTATCTGTTATCCTGTGCTAATTACATCTGGTGCGTGTAGACCGTTATGTCATTCAGCGGCTTACCCGAGTGAAAGTATAATAACGAGGCACCTGATCGCGCGTGAAGCGGAGAGTTTGGTGAACGAAAATGTCGCATTTCTACGCATATTGCAATAGATACTAGCGTTTAAAAAGCGTTGCGCATTGAAATCTCGCAGCATAATTTCTGTTTAGCAGTTAGGCAGTTTAACTCTTAAAGGGCGCTATGGGTCAATTTAACCCGAGCGAAAGTTTGCAATTAAATATCTGTAAGAAGATATTTGAAATTGGAATTTATGGCACCATCTTGTTGCCATCTCTCCTTTTTACTCTCCTACTCCAGTCTTTACGACTGTATAGCATTTTTTAATTACATTTTTCAATTAGAAATGTTGTGTAAATTTTTTTCAAAAAAATTCAAACTCCAAAAAATTTTTTTTAAACATTCATGCTTGCAGTCATTTTTATCTTAAAGTGTAGGATTTCCAGAGTATCAAGTTAAATTTTTACGAAAAAATATCGATAAATGAAAAAGTTGCCAAATTTGAAGTGAAAAGTCAATTTTTCGGTTTCTCTTAAAATTACAATTTTTTTAATATTTAAAATTCTTTTCTTCACATTCTAATAATTGTATCTTATTTTTGGATTGCTAAGTTATATACTTAAATTTTTTTAACTCAGAAAAATGAATAATAATTTTGTAGCAAGCGATTGAAACTGCTCGCGTCAAATTGACCCATTGTGCCCTTTATGGATTAATGATGTTGGTGCGAATTCGCTCCGGAAGGAGAAATGCGACAAGAAGGACAATTTACATGTCAAACGAAATCGTCATTTTATTTTATCTCGTAAGGTTTCCACATGTACTTAGGTGTTGTGTAGCGAGCCCACTTGATAATCTGAGTATCGATAACGTGCGTTATACTTATTTTGTGAGCGGCGTAGCGCCAGCATTTAGGAAAGCCAAAATTTAGAAAGAGGAACCAGCTTTAAAATTGCTTGGGAAATAATTTCAGACGAGTTACGACTCGAAAGTTGAGTATTTCTGAAACGGAATATTTTTGAAAACACTGCTATAATTATGCCGCTCGCAAAATGGACGATTCGTGATTATAATCGCGATGGAAATCAACAGGAAAACGCTAATGCGACATTTAGAAGCCAGGATTTCGAACAACATTGTGACGCCCTCGCTCGTCGCTTTCAAACGCGACAAGCGCGAAATGCGCGGATCCTTTTCGTTTCTCCTTCTTTAACGTTCTTGTTCTTTTTAGGATCTCTTCTTGTTTCGTAGGATCTTGAAGAATCTAATCATTATACCGGCTTCTGTAAATACTAGACTATCGTGCATCAGGTTAGGCGCAACGATCAGATGCAGGGGAGACTGGCTAATGATAATTATTTGCGCGAATAAATATATCTTTCGTGCGATTCGCTCGCTATAATTATCGGCACGAAACGTAACGTACGCACTCTTTCGTAGCAAAAGCGCGTACGTTACCTCTAGATAAGGGTACAATCTTCAAAAGTAAATATTCATTAGAAAATGTTTATGGATAGACTCGACGATTAACGAGCTCGTTGCATAAATGCTAGGGCTGTTAAACCCTAAAAAAATATACATAATATATATGTATATATAAATATGTTGTTGATTTCGTATCGTTATGAATTGGTATCTATTATCTTATCCGTATCGGTCAACCAATGCATAAATATGATGATATCGTTTTTATCAGACGCTCGACGGAAGTAGGAGTCTCTCTTAATATAATTTTTCGAATGAGTTTACTTGATAAGGGTTCTGTCGGCATGTAATCGTTGCACCCGAATCTCGAAATGTATATAACCACACGCACGTATACATACGCACATGTTAAATAAGGACCAAATACACATGTTACGATCTTCGCACATTATGTCCAGCATTATTATGTAAGCGTTAACTGTAAGCATTATATTTGACAATAAGACTTAGTTATACATAATAAAATTGCATGTATTTATGTACATGTGTGTAAGAAGGGATATTCTGAATGTCTCTGGTGTAAGTTATTGTCCTTGTAAACATATGTTCCACTTATCCTTGATATCTTAATATTTACAGCACTTGATAAGAACTTGATTTTGCAGGAATTTACAAGAATTTGAGATTTTCTCTTGGTGAGTTTTTCTAAAATTTGTAAAATTGTTTTGTGTATGAATTAGTTTAATAATTAATTTTTGGGATTATTTTTGTATGTTTAATGTTGGATAAAAGTTTGTGTGGTGGAATTTTTATGATATTTTAATTAATATTAGATTAATTTTCAGTGGACTAACTTTCAAGATATTTTTAAAATTAGAATGCTTCCTTGTCAGCAGAGCATGGACGATGCGTGCCAGGTAAGTGGCGCCACGATGTAGATCTCAACTGTTTTGTCGATTGAGCATTGATCAGATCCCTGCGAAAGATTCACGTTTATTACATTGCATGTGCTCCATCGATCATGAAAATTAAATGTAGAATTTTGCTCAACATTCTCATGTTTTCCATTGCTTAGAATATATTCGGACTTTTAGCAGGAAAAAAATTAAAAATAAGAGTAAATATTTTTTCATGAGACTTATTTTTATTGAATGTATAAAATAATAATTTTTTGGTCTTCAGTAAATCAATCATGTAATTAGTTTTTGTAATTCATACACACTTGCATAACATACAATGATTTCATATATTTTATTTTATTTTCAAGAAAAATAAATTATACAGATCTAAAATTTTTGGGTATTCAATCTGTATTTTAAAAAATCAGACTAGAAAAAATTGCAAGTTCTAATTTCAAATTGCATGTAAAAAAGTCAAACTCATCAATATAAAATATTGATTGTTAATTGCCGAACTAAACATTATGGTTATCTAAAATTAAGCTCTTGCAATTTATATTTCGTATACAATGATAAAAGAGTGGCATGTTTGTGCAAGCATGTGCGCGAGCTATAAAAAAAATAATCTGGATTCAGATACTCTCATTCTATTGTTACGTAATTCAAAAACAAAAAGCGGAAATATTACATGAAACGCGAAATTAGAACTCATTTTTTAAATATTTAAACGTGGACATATTAATACAATATTTATGCGCTCAATAATCAATATCATTAATCAAATTAAATATTTATTACGTCGACCGAGGAAAAACAATGCTGATAAATAATTGAAGAAATAAAATGTATATTGTTTTTTTTTTAATTAGGACAAATGATACATTTCTATTAATAAGAGAGACGTTTTCCCAATAATAAATAAAAGTATCGAGCACAATATTTTCGCATCAAAAGTATTGGATGTCGACTTTCCAGAGAAATGTTTCAAATAAAATATGACAAACATTTGACATTCATAATCATAGCGAAACAGCTGACACCCATGAAATTATATGATATTTGGGGCCATGTGTCGCGACACTCCGATATTGACGTATACACGTCGATATCGGACGAGACGCGAGGGGCCGTCGCGTCGTGGTCCAGTGAGCGGGTGGATGCTGCACTGAGAGAGATACCGCGACGCCGTGATGACCGGTGCGAGCGAGAAAGAGAGAACGACAGGCGGACATATATGGTCGCGGGGTCCGCGAGGCTCTCAAGTTACGCCTGCTAGCGACGGCGCTAGCCGTTTTCACGATGATGTTCTGCGTGTCTCTCTCTCTCTCTCTCTCCTCTCCTCTCTCTGTCTGGGAGTTCCACCTTTTCTCTCCCCTCGTAGCCTCTTCGACACCGTCTTTCTCGCACGCTCGTCTCCTTCGTGCCGGGCACCAAAAATACCGACGGTTGTTCCGTGGGTGAGAGAGAAGAGGAGGACCGAGGGAGCAGAACAGGAGAGAAGCGTTATTTCGAGATTATCGGGGATTGCCGGCTTTCTGGAATCGTGCCGATCGTCTCCATTCCCAATATCGAGGGTGTTCTTTAATTTCAGGAGCTGCGCTTTTTTGCAATTTCAAAATCTTGCCGCTCGGATTTGTCGAGTTTTGCTCGTGACATTATAGAAGCCAATGCAACGTTATTCACCCTTCTCGAGTAGTTTATTATTAAGAAATTTTTTCAGAGACACGGAAGAAGCCTTGGAAAGCACTTTTCGAAGAAAATTAAATTTTATTTCATTTATAATTTATAAAACTATAGTTTGAATTTATATTAAAGTAGAAATATTTTAATAAAAAACGTGAAATAGACAAAGTATAAATAATAAATGAAATAAAGTTTAATTATAGCATGCTGGCTGAGACCAATCTAGTGAAAACACCGTACAATCTCTCTGTAAAGCAAATTCTTATTCCATCAAATGTTTTTAATATACATCGTAAAATTATCGTATTATTTGTGGGGTATAAGTTACTGAGATTACAGAAAGAAATAATATTTTAATCTTATTCTTGCGTATCATAAATATTTACCTCTACCTAACAGTGAGGCAAGTAAGGAAAAGTTATACGCGTATGCATTTGCAAGAAATCCATGAG
Organism: Tetramorium alpestre; assembly: GCA_021460005.1. NCBI lineage: Eukaryota > Metazoa > Arthropoda > Insecta > Hymenoptera > Formicidae > Tetramorium > Tetramorium alpestre. The sequence goes on from JAJVSH010000139.1 coordinate 266,547, forward strand.
TGAGAAAGATGACTTCTTTAGATGAATTAAAAAGATCTGAAAAAAAGAAAGAAAAGAAAAGAAAATGTGTCCGTATCCTTTTTGGATACATATTTAATGGCTACTTTCTTCTTAAGCTTATCCTAGAGGTTTTATAACTTTAAGGTTTTATACGCACTCCTAAAATATGTACGTGGTCACAATAGAATTACAACAATTACAACAATTTTATCTCGCTCTTTACCGAATTCTTATTCTTATTCGCTTTTTTATCTATCTTTGCAAGAATATGTTTCTTCTACATATTACAGATATAAATAACATCGTAAACATGGATGGAAACATAAGCAAGGTTGACAGAATAAAGATAAACAGATCTATGACACTCATTTATTAATTAAAATGCCGCGTGAATTCGCACGCTCTCGTATCATGTCCGTTCGAATGTTTTGCTAAATGCTATTAAATTATTAATTTATTTTCTGGGCTATATCAATATCGCACAAAAATAAAGTGAAAAGTAATTTGATACAGAATTTAATGCGAATCAGAGGTTTTGTCGAATCTCGTTGTTATTTAATTGTTTTATTATATTTTCCGCTAATGTCTGACATTTCGTATATTTCTTCCATGAAGCAATCTCCGCATTTTCACACAAGCGATTAATATTAAATATTTAATCATACATCAAACAAATAAGAACAATCTTTTGATTTTGCTAGATAATTACTGCCAGCTGAAAATAGATATCAGTGCCAATATTGATTTAAACTTAACGTGTTGAATGTCGGATTTAATCTTCTCCGATGATGACGGCTGAAAAATTTCCATTATCAGATTCATATTTCGATAAAAATACTTTATAAGTGAATAATATCAAGTTATACGTATTACATTTATTTGGATTATTGTTTCAATATTAATTATATTTATGAAATTACAAATGTCATTTTTTATGAGTTTTGTACACTTTTTTTAATTTGATAACGTCGAATTAACAAATCTATACAATCTATAAAAATTTATCTTAAAAAAAGAGAAAGATACGAAAATGAGCACTTCATTGAATTTCCAATTTGAAATGATCGTCGTCTTATTATATATATGACATTTATAATGATTAAGTTTTCTGTTTATAATTTTCAGATATTTCTTTCATACATAATCACACATTCTGTGAGTAAAAAGAAATCAGTGCTGAGAAAAAAATCCAATACTCATGTTTACAAGGTAAACAAAAATTTTCGATTGGCACATCCGAAATCTTTGTCCACGAAGATACATATCATGATCTGACATGCCAATTACATGTATTTGTATGTAAGCTCCTAGTCCAAAATGTTCCCAGCAAACAATAATTGCACGTAATGCATAACACGTATGTTATATAACAGTTACATTGTTGAATAGAAAATTACATTACTAACATGTATGTTATGTGTAACATTGTAGTTGCCGGGTTTGAGATTTTTTCCGAAAAATAATTTTCAAGCAAATAGCTGTCAGATGTCATTCGGTGATCTCTCTCTCTGCCCCTTACATTGACATGCATATATTTTTCTTTTTTCTTACATTTTTGGAAGCACATAGAGACAAATTTACGATAGAAACGTTTTGTTATTCTTATTACTCAATCTGTTTACTTAATCGAGACCCAAGGAAAACAGAAAAATCAAAATGACGTCAATTTGACATCATATTGACCTAATTTTGTCATTTTTTGATCATAATTGAAATTTGCATCTTATTGTTAGATGACTTTAAAATGATTTTATATTGACTCTAATTTTATTGTGTCTTTTTAGAAAATGTGACGTACTTTTTTAGATACATATTATGAAAGTGTAAAACTTTCGACTTAAATGTGTATTTTAATTAATATTTTCAGTTTTAGTTAAAATTGGCAAAAATTCATTTATTTTTCTTGAGATTAATAATGATTTTTTAGTGTTACAATATTAATAATTTATTTCTTTACTTTAAGAATATTATATTAATGATAACGTTTTAAAATACATATTTTTACAGTATTTAAATTTTACAATATTACAATATTACATTTAACAATATTAATTTTTACAATATTAATCATTTATTTTCATATGGAATATATTTTTATTAAAAAAAAAAAAGAATAAATGATGTCAAGAAAACATCAAAAGTTTTTGCAATTTCACGTCATTTTGACAATCTACAATTTGATCATATTGTGACATCATTTTGACTTTTCTGTTCTCCTTGGGTAAGCGTAAAAAAGAGACCGTTAAAAAAAAAATAAAATTTTCTAGCCTAAACATTTTATAAGTTTAATGAATTTATAAATAGAAGAAAAAGAAACTGGATGTGAAGAGAAAAAAATTTGTTCTCTGTCCATAGAAAATATTTTTATATTCTTTTGAGCTATTAATTTTTGACGTAAAAAAGACTTTTTTGACGACGTTTTGATGTTAAAATGACGATAAATAACGTCAGCTTGCTACTTGGCTTGTTATGAATTTAATATTAATATAATAAAATAAATATAATAAATAAATAAATATAATAAATAAATATAATAAATAAATTGAAACTTTATATTGCGAATTACTGAAGAATTATGAAACATTGGAATAAAAAGAATTATCAAGCGCGTTCAACTATATCCGCAACAATTATCTAAAGGATGTTTATACGTCTAATTCTTATTAATAATTTCTGTAAACATAATTCCCACAGCATATAACTCTTTCAGCCTTCTTAAACTTGGCAGCAGCTAGACAGATTGATTTGTCAATACCGGCAATTCACTGAGATTTTTATGTCTCTCGGGCCATTACGCGCTCTCGTAAGTAGTAAAAACGTTTTATAGTCGGACGTCCCAAGCGCTGACCGTGCTTCCGTGCTCGACGAGTTTTGAAACCTTCATGCATCTCTGCACAAACTGAAATTTCTAGAAAAACACGACGTATCTTGTTGCCAGTTAATCGCATTTTTTTCACGGAACGCAGAGAGGGCTTTTCCAAGAATCGTCCAAGTTCTCGAGACAATTCCACGATCCGCCGAGTATTTCGTTGACTATTTATTCGCCATTATTCCGAAATTTCGATACTTCGATGAACGATATAGCCAGATCTGTTTTCGAAACAAGTTGGAGTCTGTATTTTAGCGATAAATATTTAAAAATCTTTACGAAGAAAGTCTTAGATTGTTTTACGTCAAATAAATCTTGCAACACTCGATTCGTCGACTCGTCAATTATTATAATCACAAGTATTATAATTCAATACTAGAATAAATTTATTATGATTTACATTATAACAATTTATACGATGTCTCTACTAATTAACTTTAACTTATCCTCCAGAGCGAAAACACCTCTTGGCCTCGATATCGAAATTACATGTAGATTATATGCATTTTACAATGTTTGATCAATTGACATCGATAGCGTCCGCAAGAATTAGCAGATTTAATGTACATCCTGTGTTTCTTTCGGATTGACGAGGCAAATATAATAGGCCAGTGTCTTGTCCTGTCCTCGCACTCATAACATCTATTTCCAGAGCAGACCGACGACTAAGTTTAGAACGCCTGTTCCATATACTCGAGCCGTTCGCCTACTCTCAAACTCTCGCGCTCTCGTTCTCGGGAGGAAATGTGATAAAGGGACACACGAGTGCGCGTAAAGATGAAATCGGCAACGATTTCCTCGTAGAGTTCTCTTCATTCTCTCGCGAACAGTCGTTGACAATCAAAGAAGTAGTAAAACGCAAAGTAAACGCAAATTTAATGTAACATTAAATTAATCTTTGCTTTCAACGTACTTTAATTTATTGCAATTAATTATATGTATTATATATATTTACTGTGATGTTGACATTTTACACAGAAAATGCGAAAATCTTTACCTTGAAGATTTATTGCGGAGTGTTTTTTTTTGTGAACAATTAATTATTATCCATTGAAATACTAATAAAATATTTATAAATTCAAATTGTAAATCATAAATTATTAAAATATCGAATCAGCCTGGCAATTTGGCAGAGACTAATGTAAATTAAAAAGTGTCATTCTATCAAAGTTTTTGCCGCAATATCTAATATTTAAATAAAAATAATTGAAGTATGCATTGTAAAGAATTTCTCAGAATTAAAATAATTCTATTTCTTCTTAAGAAATAACTATCTTAATATGTTAATGACACATTTTTCGGGACATTAAATGAGGCAAACGTAAATAAGAGCGAAAATGAGATCACACATTGCTTGTATTCGTCATGTCCGTGTTATTTAGTTCAAGCAAGATTTTATGTTGCATCAACGTTGCGTGCATGAGGCGTGAAAAATCTTTTCGGCGCCGAACGCCGCTTTGGTTCTGATGTAAATTTCGTTTTATCTGTTTTCATTGCGCGCATTTTAGAATGCAGCCACGGTGAAATGAATGACACTATTTACGCTAATTGTCAAGGTCCTCTTTGATATTTTTCTGCCTTGACTCTCGGCGAACATTATTTATAGATGATTTTGCCGAAGAACTCAGCTGAAACTGAATTTGTGAGATATACAATTTAGTAAAGGGGTCTTGACAATCAATTTGATGTTTATAATGTCATATTTGTAATCACGATTTAGCTATGAAACTCATCGTCAGTCGGGCGACACGATATTTTTCGTATTATTGCAATATTTAAATGTGCAAAATTAATTTTATATTTTCTATACATTGTTTTTGAAGATATTTTATGTTGTTCTTGAAAGTTTTTCGAATTTTTTGGCTTTTAAAAATAGAATTTGTAATTTCAATAACCTATGTATAATATTATGCGAGATATTTTCTTCTAAATATCTCGTCTGATACGTTTCTAAAATATAAATTGAAGAAGCGACTATAAATACAGGTCTCGCTTCTGTGAAAGTGTGATTTACGCCGTCGGGTCTCGCGATTTGCTTATTTCTCTTTAGCGAGCTCTGTATTTTCGATCGTATATCAGTTCGAGGTAGCATCGGAAATGGTATTAATACTTCGCCGTTTTATGAGACGAAATATATGCAAGAAGGATATTCTCTTCTTGGGACGGCATTTTCCAATAAATTATTGAACGCAGATTTGATGAAGAAAAAAATTGCGAAATTCAAAATACTCACATTACGTTGCATAGTAGTCTCTTGTAAATTAATTTTGTCATCTAAGCAATTATTCATTAATTTTTGATCAATTTCTTTTTTTAATGCGCGTAATAACATTATTACATATTTTAATGCAACAGAAGTTTCGGCAAATCAACTGATTTTATACGAAAGTCGAACTTATATGCTTATTCTTTCAAGATAAATTTAAATCTCAGATAATTTTTAATTGAAGATACAACAATTTTCAATTACTTAAAATTGAGACAGAATTGCTAAATCACGAGAGGACGAAAGAAAACTTTGAAAATCTTTCTAAATCGTGAGATGTTTAAAAATCTATATTATTGAGAAGATATTTATCTAATTTTTAGATAAAGTTATGCAGTACTTAACTCTAGAAAAGATACTTGGAGTCGTTAGGTATAGATTCTAATACGTAAAGATAGATTCGCTGGTGAGGGGCGATCGTGTATATTTAGAAAAGTGCCCGGTTTGCCAGAACTGAGAGAGACTTGCGTCTCGACGCTTCGCGTAAGATTTCTTTCTTGGTGATTTTTCTCTTCTTATTTTTCCTCTCCATCTCATCTCCTCCTCTTCGGTGCTTCTCTTCTCCAGTGAATCTGACAAGAACGTCGTTCATGTAACATTTTACGGACGAGCGCAAAGCGTATACATTGTGTTGTGTTAGAACCGCGTAATTCTCTTTAGCGAATTAATTCAGACAATTGAGGGCGAAAGTCCCCACTGTGCTCGATGCCAAAATAAAAGTACAACAAAAGCAATTATGCACATATTAAACTTATTAAGAAATTATCACGAACATTACATATAAATCTGCAATCAAATGTAAAATAAAAATAAAAATTTTGTTTAATTGCAGGAAGATAAAAAATGCTTAAATAATATAGAAATACTTATTGAATATAGATGTGAAAAAATATTTGTATATTGAATGATTTTACATTGTTTATGATACCAAAGAATTTCGACTTTTATTTATAAACTTTTTATTTCAAAATTAAATTTCTTTCTTAAATATTTTATATATCTATCTTAGAAGAATTCCGGTTATTTTCATTGGAACGTGAAAATCTTAGCGACATGTTTTGACAATAGTTGAATAATCATTTATCGTTACTCTTTCGTGATTTAAAAATATATCCCATTAAACTATGTAGCAGAAGTATGGAATTTTTGTGGTTTATTGTTAGCTTTTTTTCGAGATGTCGATAAATCAGGCCTAACGAAGGCGGCATGGTGATAGATGTCTCTGTTTTCAGTCTACGACAGCGTAGTCTACTCTGACTGTAAGAGAAAAAGATAAGTAAACTTGTAATTACGTCGTTGCTCAAGACTCTCGTTGTAACGTTTCACGGATGGCTTGAGGAAATATGTTTGTCAGGATGTACCGAGTCATCTCGCACGACCACTCAACGTTGAGTTATGGCTATAAGGTCCGCTTATACCTCTTGCGAGAAGAGATTTCTAAAATTATTACCGCGATTAGACATCCCTTGTACGAAAGGGTCGTCTCACGATGAAAGGTAACTGATGATCTCTTCATCGATTTTTGTAAATCTCAATTAATCGATGCTGCATAATTTAAATTGTAATTAATTACACCCAATTGTGTTTAAGTATCCTATTCCCTTTAAATTGCCTGCGACATTTGCTAGTACGAATTTAAAATAATTTCGTGTACACTGCTTTATTCTCTTGTTATTTCTGTCCAACATGCTGAGTGACGATTACATACAGTTCGACGTCCAAAGTAAACTAACGACTTCTCATTCAATCGCAACAAGTAGGTAGCTTCTATTTAAGAGATTGTAATTAATCTTTGACAGTAATCCAAAAAAGAAAATTCATTTTATTGTTACAGTATTGTTACAATTATTGTTACAATAATTGTACACAACGTTGATTGTATAATGATAACATATTCAAAAAACTTTCATTTTAATAATTTTAATTAAATTTTATCTCCTAAAATTTTTCTTCATGAAAAATTTACTCCAGGCTCAATGAGTCTGTCATTAAAATTACGTAAAACATTGATTTTATATATATATATATATATATGATATATGATTTGCGAGACTAAACGTAAACGACATTGACAGACTAAAAGCACTTAAAATCCGGTTTCGTAACATTGTGGACGAGTTTCGTCGTTTATTTCTCGTCATCGATTTCGCATGTCTCTCCCGACAAGCTCGAAAACACATGAGTCGATCAATATGCGCGACTTATTTTTATTCTTTTTCTGCCTTTACTATCCAGAGGTGAGAGAAAAGAACGCACCCTTGTTACGCGCGGGTATCGCGACGCTATCTAATTTCATCACGGGGACGCCAACGTGAGAGATTCCATTCCGGTGACTTTTCGCCAGTCATTTAGTTCCACTGTCGATAGCGCGGGTTCATTTTTAGATTCGTTGCCGACGAGCGCGTCCATATGACAAACTCGCCAGTGACAAGAAATAGAACGCGCAAATGACGAAGTCGCGTCAATGCGCTGAGCGTAACGCCGCGTATATTCGGCCATATATAAATACAATGTTAAAAAAAGATTCGAGTAAAAAGAGAGTATGAGTAACTTTGCATCTTTATGAGCAGTCTGTTGTGATTCATAAACACAAAATTATTGCGAAGACTTTTAATGTGGATGCGCGTTAGGACAATAAAAGTCGACGATAAAAGTCTTAATCTAAATCTTTTTTGTTAGGTAAATCTAAATTTTTTTACTATAACAGTTTTTGATAAATTGTTTCCAGTTATGTCACATAGAATATAAGGATATATTTCACTGCAGAAAATTTTATTACTTACTCGTACGAACTTGTATAATTCAAATTCTTTTTACTCATTGTTTACTCACCATTAATTTTCTGATCTCATCGTGTAAAAGCAAACATTATTGTGTAACAGTGATGCGCCAGATATAAGAACTAAGAATTAAATTAGAATGAATCTCGGCGGGGCACGCGCGCGTCCGATTACGAAAGAAGTATAATAAATGCTTTTTCTCGTCCTCCACACTGACTGCACACATGTCCGTCGGCACTTACTTGGGAATCGTGATATACTGCGACCTTGGATTATTCGCCAATGGTACTTTTTGCATAACATTGTTGCACTGAATTGTCTGAAAGATCGTACCGAAAAATAAATATTAAATAATTTAAATGATATAGAAATATTTTCCATATATTCACATATGTATGTATTTTATTAAAGAGATATCCTAAATAACTTTATTGAGTATCTCTCATTATTGAACGCTTACGAACGTAAGTAAATATTTAAGACCTTGCAAAAAGTACTGTTTATTATCGTTTATTATTTTTATTATTGGGAATATCTTGTTATTATTTTTCTCTTTATAAAATTGTAAAAATTAACATATGGACGCATATTTAGGATGCATATTTTAGCTTGAAATTTGGCGTATCTGTATGCAAAGGCGAAAGAGTTTTAAAAAGTAACATTTAACTATATTTGCACTGTAAATTCCTATGGGGTTGCTATTGCTCCTACTCAATATTTTATTAATTTCGACTATAAGGAAGGTAAATTTTGACTAAAATTTAATTTAACTTCCATGTTAGTCAAAATTTTACCTTCCTTTTAGTCAAAATTAATGAAATATTGAGTAGAGGAGCAGTGGCGATCTATGAAATAGTTAAAAATGACTCAAATTGAGTCTAATTTGACACTAGTTTAACAGTGTGAATATCTGTGTTCATCCAAGCTCTCGAAATCGTAATTGAAAATGAGGCGGACATCACAATATTACTACTAGATTTTCAGTAGAGCATCAGCTGTTTGTCAGCGGCGCCGCGTGGAGAACGCGTGTCTGATCTGGTAGTGCCATTATCACTTATCGGACGTGACTTCGTGTACTTTGGTCCATTATACATAGGCGCCTGCGAGACCGTAGGCGCGCGTACGGCTCGACGGGGACGTAAGACAGAATTTCCGAGCGAGATGTGGCAGCGGCGACGGTGGTGGTGGTCGTGGTGGTGGGCGAAACTCCAACCTCGAGGTAGCCTCGCGATACCTCGCGCGTTTAGTTGGCGCGCGGGGCCCCAACGATTGGGACGGCCGATAGAGACACTTCGTGCAAGTAAAAGGGATAGTAGGATACGAGAGGGACGTGAAACGCGACAGCGACGAGCGACCACACGACGAGTGACGACCACGAGACGAAGACGAAGACGATCGAATCTGAAAGGCAGGAGGCGAGAAAGAGTTTCTCTCTTGATTCTCCCCGTTTTGTTCTCTCGCGCGAGCTCTGCGGAATTCTCGAGCCGAGTCTCCCGAAGCGAGTGTGTGCGTCTCGTTGTCGGCCTCGGGGAGGCTTTTGGGAGTGTTCCAGGAATAAAGTCGTCGCGGGCGCCTGAGGGAACGGCTCGGCCAGGTGCCGGAACCCACGGAAGGAAAAGCGCTCGTCCCCTTCCGGAGACGCTTCAAGTAAGTCTCTCTCGATGATGCGGATGTGCACGTTGCGTGGCTGCGAGGGAGCGTGCGTGACGATTGCCGGATTCACGCGTGTCAGTGCGACTTCTTCTCTTCACACTTTGCCCGAGTGACCGAGCTCATCCTTTCGAATTCCCTCTCTTTCCCCTTTCGTCCCCCGAATCTCGCCTGTTAATGTCGTTGACGTCGCATCGAGGGCCGCGTGTGGATCAGTGTCGAAGTGTGAGCAACAAGTGACGGATCGGTTTTGCGCACGCTCACCCACGCGAGTGACTCGCCGGGGGTAGATGAAGGGACAAGTGGATTTAAGGAGGTATGTCACGACGCTCTCACGACAAATTGATCCAGTTATCCCCGTAGAGCAGTCGTTTACCCACAAGAGACTTGTTGCTCTCTACGGTTTGATAATTCTATTTTGTGAGTTAGAACGAAATTTATAAGAAAAAGGATAGGATTGCTTCGTTTGTCTTAAATATCACAGTAATATTTTCCTGTTTCGAGGATTATTCATTTAGCAGTGTACCAATATTCGTGAAATAATATATTCAATTATTTTAAATTTCCATGCATCACTTATATTCATATACTTCCTTTACCTTTCATTGAAACATTTTGTATAATATTTTGACACGTCTAAAACTATTTGAAAGAATCTTTTCTCGATTATATCGAGAAAATAAAGCATTGGTTCATCACTTTTAATAATCTTCTTTTAAGATAAATAGTGATTCTTTTAATAAGAATCACTACTCTAATCTTCAGCCGTTTAAGTGATAAATAGAGCATTAATTTCGAATCTTTTTTAGTGTAATTTCTTTCCTTATTATATTCTGATTATTTTGACAAACTGATCAACTGATTCTTTACTTCATCTAATTTGATTATTAAAAGGAATCTCGCTCGAAATTATGAAAAATCCGAGCCATGTTTCCAATAAGCTCACAGTGTAGACGCGCTCGACGAATCCTACTTTACATGACTAATCGCCACGAGTTCCGTCGCGGCGGCGGCGGCGGCGGCGACTATTCGTAGACTACTATCTAGGTATCTAGGCTCGGAGTCCACTTATTTTTAGGAGGGCGTAACGTGAGGAGCAGTTCGTCGTTCCTACAATCATCTTTTCGCCCGTGTCGTTGTTCCATATGTCGTTTCGTCTATCTTCACGTCACCATGCCATCCGACACATTGTCTAACGCATCATTTGCCGCCTCGTCTTCTCGTCGACTTCCTCTTCTCGATCTTTCTCAGCTCGTATTTGTGCGTTAATTTTGGAAGACATTAATAGGAGTTTCATTTTTGCCCATTTCTTCCTACTATCTCATTCCAATTGCGATTCTAATCATACAATTTATAGGAATATTCAGATTCATTATCACATATAATTACATCTCAATTTGCTCTCTCTGATCAGTTATTTTTATTCTTACCGCTTTTTCCATTTTAATACTGAACTCTTTTTAGTATTTAATTGGTAAAGAAAACATCAATTAAATAAAATAATAACATTATATAATGATTTAATATGCTTGCACTTGACATGTCAAAAACTTTAAAGCTTATGGGAATTCTGTCAATTGTGTAGAATTTTTTAATATATTTAATTTACAAAAGCTTTTTTTGCTTGTTGTAATCATCGTGTAATCATAAGTGCTATATTTTTTTCGTCTGACTTAGCGATTGATGAGAACCCCAGAATGTCTGACCGATTTAAAAATACCCCGCATACCACGAGTTTCGCGAGACTCGTTGAATCCGGAGAAGCTGGCCAGTTGAAAATATAAAGAAAAGGTAAATCGGTACATGCATTGCAAAGTAGTTTAAAAAATACGATTAATGTCCATTTCTATCAATGCACAATAATTTAAATCTCGATTTAACTTACTATCTTTTTTTTAGTCTTAAGAATTAGAAAAAGATGAAAAGTAAGTTAAACCGAGATTAAAGTTAATCTGCATTAGTAGAAATGGACATAAATCTGATCGACATTAAATGCATCGTTATCAGGTAAATAAATTTCTTTTGTGAGCTCAATATAGAAGATTCAAATGCTATTAAATTATATACATATTTCTATATCATTAATTCATGTTAAATTAAACAATTAAAGAGTTTCGTTTTAAACATACAAATATGAGAATCTATATCTTTTTCTAAAAATAATAATGTATGTATTCTTAATTTGTAATGCTTTTGATAAAAAGTTCAAGAGCCATATTAGAAAAAAATTAATGTAAAAAATTCTGTAAAGATTTGAAGGAGAGACTTTTTAATGTAAAATTATATTTTTAAGTAAATTTATTTAAGTCAATTTATGATTTTACTTAAATCTTTAAAAATTCTTCTAAGAATCTTGATTCAGAAGTTTATTGGGATTAAGTAGTTTACGAAGTGCAAATACGTTTAAATACATACATTACTTACAATTAAATTTGATATATGATATTCTAATTGATTGAGCATTCAATTTGTTTACACTTATTGAAGTATTTTTATATGCTTTATCGATATTGTTGCATTGTCAGCCAATCGGTTCGTTTCACCTGTTGATCACTACACGGTCTCAGTATGAAATGACTAATATTATTCTTGGCGATGTTTGCCATTGTCTAATGATTTGAATCGATAAATTTGTTTCTCTCCTTGCGCGTAATTAATCAGTGTAAATGTGAGTTTTAATAAAAGGGAGAAGTAGATATTTATTTGTATACAAAAAGAATATCATAGTTCTAAATTTTAATAAAGTAATAAATATATTAGCTATAAAATATGCGTTTGTTAATGTTACAATTTTAATTGTTGAATCATTTAATGAACTTTGCAACTATTTGGTATACTGGTACCGTTTCTTTTCATTAACGACTTTATTTCGTTTATTTTTCTGGTTCGTTCAAGGCTAATCTGATTAATTTATAACACAACAGTTGACCTAGAAAGCGATTTGTATTCTTGATTCCTCGCTCATTCCAATATTGTGAGGCATGTTAGATGGCTGAATAATTGTTCAATGGCTAAATTTAAATAACTTTCACGTTAATACATTTTATTACATCTCGTATATTCTAATATACACGAGATATAAAGAATTACATTTTAATACGATCGACAGAAGTTGCAATGTATTTTTATGTGATTTGAATCGTGTTGTTTTAAAATTTGTTTCAATTTTTTAGCATGTCTAAATTTGTTATTCATGCTTCTATAAATTGTACATGTCGACGTTCTTATTTTATTTTTGACAGTATCGCACAAATAATCTAGCAACGTTGATATTACAAAGATGAGCCAAGCGAACTTTTCATCACCGTGACATTATTTAACATAATAATTCCCGGTTTTGCGACCGGACGTTTCGCCGTGTTCTGCCAAAAAGTCGAGTGCAAAACGCTTGTTTACAGGATTTCTCGCGTTTTATCGCGGATAGATCGAGACGTCGATCGGTGATTTTAGTGCCGCTGCCGACTCGTTTGAGTCAGTCGGCGAAAATAGATGCGCGGTGCGTCGCAAGTAACGCGGTCAGTAGTATAAGCATGGTAGAGTGCGCCCGCGAGAATGCATCGTACGACTAATAATTATAACCCTCGAGAGTAGAATTTAGAATTAGTTCCGGATGTGACTTCACCTTGAGCGTGGGATACTATTGAGAAGTGAATCATCGTTAAATGACAAAAGCTCCTTTAAATAACATTCAAAATGTCAGAGGCCGATGTTGAAATTTTGATTCTTCATTATCTCAAAAAATCCGAAAAGTATTATTATAATCCATTTCTCTTTTATTCAAGAATTAGATTTATGGTACAAAGTAACGATTCAATAACGACAGTAATATTTAAAATGTCTTTAATGTTTTAATCCAAAAAGTTTATTATAAATGTTTATTATATTTTTAAAATGCAATTCTTTTTTTAGTTACATTAGTATTCCTTTCTTCTGAAAGAAAGCGTATCATTCAAGGCGTGAATCACTCTGCTACGACGCGGTAGATTATACAGATTGCTAAATATTTTCAGATTCAACTCACTTGAGATGATTGTTAAGAGTGAGTGGGTGCGTAACAACTGATGCATTAGTCACGATTAAATGTCATAGTTAATTCGATTAAAATAGATGCGATATATAGAGACTTATTGCACAATGACGTTTAGTCACAAATGTATTTTGACAGAAGTAGAAGAACTTTAAATCATGTTAAATTGTACCATATAGATCTTAATGATTGTTTCACGAATTACAGAGTCACATGAACATGTTGTCTCATAAATTCATGATGGAAGAAGAAAGGAAATTGTTTTGCACGGTACACGTGACTCAGAGCTCTGCCAAAAGTAATTGCGCCTTTTTAACGATGCTGGTTCAACGTCAAACGCTCATTGAACGTTCATCACGAGATTCTAATAACTTGTACTATACTATTCCTCTCTTTCTTAATTCTCTCTGTCTCATTCTTAATTCTTGATCTTCCATTCATATTCTTTCACCTTATCTTTTATGTTTTTTTTATCTTTATTAATTATAATAGACATCCGGAATGTCGTTTCTGTTTCTTTATACATTTAAATTGTTAGAACATTTATTATACTTCTAATGGCAATGTGCTACATTTTTATTGGGTTACAGTGTCAATAAATATGTATTGTATCACAAATAGCCGGCAGAATTATGCCAAAGTGAAGCAACGCTTTCTATATAGCTAGCAAAAATATTAGGTCAGTTGGATGCCGACATTCTCTCACGTACATTGTGCCCATATATTCGAGGATTTAAATAGGATATTTTTCTCGATTGATATATGGTTAAATTACAAGTCTGAAAATCATTCTGAATTTGTCGTTACTTTAGAAATTAGTAATATATTATTTAACAGCTTAACTTTCGAAGATTTTGTTTCAATTTTTGATTTTCTTCTTTTGCATAAATTATTTTCTTATAAAAAAAAAAAACTAACGGCCTAAGATAATTTCTGTTTGAGTTTTAATACAATAAGTAACAAGCTATATATGTATTGCTTAAACTACTTATATTATTTAAGAGAAAATGTATTCAATGCCATTTAACTTAATTTAAAAAAAAACAGAAGCATATTATGAACTCAGAAATTAATGCTTTTTTAAAATAAGAATTATGATAAGAAAATCTTTTCCATGTATTGAATTTTTTAATTGATAAGAAAATTAATATAATTTTTTAAAATAAATTTAACGCATTTTTATCAAATTTCGTTTTTATTAAACGAATATTTCAAAGTATTGTCTTGTTTTCGGTAAAGCTTTCACATTAATTTCTTTTTCGTTTTTGAAAGATCCATCAGATGACAAACGCGGCGCGAAAATCAGACAGCGGGCGAAAGAGGTGGAATGCGAACGGGCTGTTACGAAGTGCAGTAATCTCGGGAATGCATGTGGCGGCCACTTGCCAAGTCTTACTTGTGACGTTGTAATACTCGGTCCGTCCGTTTTGCATGCCGTTTTGTCGGTCCGTTAAGCTCTCCCTTGCATCTGTTCGGTCTCGTCTAAAAAGATCAACCACTGCTCGTAGAATGTGTGTCGAGACATTATATCGTCTCCCCGGAATAACGCAGCTGTAAAAATTTGTAAAAAAAATCTGATAGCAATTAATAATCATCAATTCTTTTATTTATTTCTGCCAGTTAAAAACTAAGCGAGCACGTCTTTTTCCGTAAAAACTTTAAAAGAAAAAGAAAGAGAAATGATGTAGACTTCAAGAACGTGCTGAATTTTCACACATTTTGTCATGTTTAACAATATCGTCGAATCGATGACTCCTTTATCTTTTTTGTTTGTGTTACAATTTGTGTTTATCTGGCACTTCTCAAGACAGTGCGAGCGAAGGAGCCAGGTGTATCATATTTCCATCGCTGGCTGGAGCTGACATAATAGGATAATTTGTTTCACAATTTTGCAGCGCGAACGGTGGCAACCGACCAATTACGCGAATCTCACGTTACCGGAAGGATATCGTCTCGTGTACCAACGCCTACCCTTGCACTTGGCAATCTTCTTCACACGTACACTTCACGCGAAACTAATTCATACTTTCCGAAACGATTGTCACCCATCGCCAATATTTGCACGGCCTCTCAATCAAGTTTAAAACGAACGTATTATCTCATGTTCTATTTATAATAGTTATGAAAAACAAAGTTGAGCTCACTCAAGTCTGCTCGTTCTGTCATATTTGTGAAAATTATTTAGACGCAGAATCCAGAAAAATATTTTTCTTATCTGTGGACACTGAAAAATAAACTGAATAAGAATGTTGACTGTTACGCAGATGCCTCAATTATTTCCTAGCTATAAGCAGTTCGGAATAATTCACTTTCTGACCTAATCCACACAACAAAACATCTTAAAGTCGTCTTACAACCCGATTTTCGACATATTTTTTAGACATTTTGTTGTCTGAGAATTAATTATTTCAATGAATCATAAGCGTGTTTCAATAGAATTCCAAGTTGAAGACGTAACAATAATTTCTGATTAGGAGACTATTTTTACCGATCAACTGCACCAATAAAGAACGTTTATCGATTGTCATTAGGACATATTATGCATAGTAATGCGGTTGCAAGGGAAAGACAGGTGCAGAAGACCGGTGTCATCGTGCGTCGAGCCGCGTCACGCGACACGTCACGCGAAAGTGATCTAGCCACGTAGCTGGCGATCGCTTAAGCGAATCGACACTTCTGGCACTTGGAGGCGTCGCGCGATGCCACGGATCTCAAAGGAACGATTGTCCGGACTTGCGCGCGAACATATTACATCCGACGGGTTGTATCGCGACCCAAATGTATGCGGCTTCCACGGTTAGATGCCAAACATAATAACCGATTACCAAGATAACTGGCCCAACCTATTTTCGAGCCAAGAGCCGCATTAATAATAGTGGCCTTACGTCACCCCACGGCTCCCTCGGCCTTGGGACTACGCGGGAAAATATTCGGCTCGGGAGCTCGGGGAGTACGAGAGAGTCGCGCGCGGATTCCGTGAAAATTCGCCGTTCGCCTCGCTCAATTTGCAGTTAAACGCGGCCGGCTAATGGTCCTGCACCGCATCGGCGACCCGTGCCTCGGGTGGTCCGTCGTCGCCGCCACCGCGTTGGTACCCGCCGAAAATAGGCCCGGCCACTCGTAAATTATGAGGTCCTTTCGACGCGGCAAAGCGTTGAGGAAAAGCAGACGTCGCTCATTCCCGCCGCACGGGAAATTATTATTAGACCGGCGCGAAAATAATTCGCGCAATTCATATTTCATTTGCATCTCTATAAAAGAGGCTCTCTCTGTCGACACGTACGGTTCTTCACTTTCTTCGTGAAACTTTCGTAATAATATCGATCCCTTTATATCGATATATTATTAATTATTACGATAAATGCTCTATATTATCGAGAAAACAGGAAGAAAAAAAGAGTTTAAAGTACTTCTAATTATTTCATTGATTTTCTATATACATTTTATGGTACTATCGCGATATTCGAAAGGATATATTATTGCTCTCCGATGAACGGCGTAGTTTTTGAGAAACTTTAGCACCCGCTGCTTTCAAAACGATCTGAAAATACGGACGCTCGGTAAAATACATCATTAGATTATTGGACATCCCGAGAACACCGGGACACGATAAAACATACTGAAACATTTAGCACACATGTGCATTATTTATCGCCGTATTATTTTGGAAGGATTTGCGTTTTCAACAGCTGAAAATCGTAAGCGCAAAATCGCGATCTACGGCCAAGAGGCGAGGAGCAATTTCGGGCACCGCTCGTTTATCGCCGCGAGAATACACGGCGGCGCACGACGGTATTCCGTACTTCCTTAAATTATGTAAACATCTATTTTGAATTTATCAAACGCGATTAATCATTCCTGGACGTTTTTTTCCGCTGTCGTGGCCGAGGAGCCGCTTCATTTCACCGTTTCCTGGCAGTCATCTCTTCGGAGATCGATCACGGTGACAAAACCGCGTTTAATTCCAAGGCGGTAACTTTATTTAACAGTTAATATTTCTTCCAACGTTTTCGCAATTTCGCCGTACGGCTGATTTTCTTCAATTCGTAGAGAGAGTGAGAGTCAAAAATTGTTTTCGCACTAAGTCCCTTCGTTATGCGTGCTCCATTCATCTAGAATAAATACTAACGCAAGTAGGAACCTCATCGCATGATACTACGGTCGTAAGGCAACGCTAAAGAAGGCTAAGTATAGGTATCCGTATAAAAATAGTCGCGGTTGAGGCAACTACTGATGACAGCAACTCAGACTGCCAAGGTTTACTGAACCACGGTGACTAGACTCGAAGTACAATCGATACTGTTACTTTGAACTCTAAACTATAAATCCTTGATCTCAAGCAAAACAGAGTATTGTAATATTGAAATCGAGATGTAGTCATTGTTTGATTTGAATTAAAAGCTTCTAAGATAAAGATAAACAACGAGGTTTCTTGATGGAATCTCAAATTATGAAATAACTTTATCTTTCTCGTTAGAATTTTAATATTGTTAATTATAATTACTAATTATTTGAAAATTAAGAAATCTTAAAAGGAAATTATATTCAATTATTATTTTAAAGGAAATATTCAATTATTATTTAAAGGAAATTATATCAATTATTATTCAATTATTATATAGATAATATATTATTGAACAGATGACTTACGATTTCTTCTTTTAATCTATTTTGAAAACTAAATTCTAAATAAGTTATTTTATCTATAAATAATTTTCTCTTAGTATAGGTCTTTAAATTCTTCATAAATTTGCTACCACCAGTGATGAGTCAAATTTTTATTTGTATACTATAAGCTTTTATTATTATTGTATATTATTTTGGCATTTGAGGAAGTATGCTTTCATGATGATAGCAAAGATGTTAATACATATTCCGAAATAATATTGAAAATAATATGAATACAATTTAATGTTTTGATCTTTATAATGAAATTAAAAGTTTCACCTTCTATATAGGATGTCCCAGATTTTAAAGGCTTAATTGTGCCAATTTTATGAATAAGTCCTTACAAATTTTATTAAAAAGTTACAATAAAAAATATAAAAATATAATGGTGTGAAATCTAGCGCAGTTCAGCCGTTAAAACTTGGGATATCCTGAATATTAATTTCCATACTAACGTTGTACCTTTTGCTTCTAGTATTCTCAGAAGTTTGTGAGAAGCGAGTAAAGGTGGACGTCGAGCTCGGAAGAAATCCGCGGCAGAAACAGGTTGGATGGTGCCGCAGGCCGGCGCCATTTGAACCGACGAGCTGGGCGAAGGGGCTGTTTCCTTTCTCGGGTCGCGGGTGTGAACGCAAACGGGACCGGATTTTCCGGGTCTCGTAGAAACAGGTGCGAAGGCGTGCCTCCACGATGGGGGTCGCCGACGACTTCGCGCCCAGCTTTACGCAGAAGCCGCAACTGCGGCAGGAGGACGACGGCAATCGGCTGATATTCGAGTGTCAGCTAGTGAGCTCTCCTAAACCCGATATCGCCTGGTTTCGCGGCGAGACCGAGCTCAGCGAGGATGACAGGACCAATTTCAAGGTGCAGAGTGTCGGGACCAACAAGTTCCTGGTGGTGCTCGAGCTCGATGATGTCATCGAGACTGACGCAGGCCTCTACAAGGTCAAGGCGAAGAACAAGATGGGCGAGGTCGCTGCCTCCATCAACCTCAACTTTAGTCGTAAGTATTTACATCTCAATCCTTTTCTATTTTCCAGTTATATGTTTCCAAATAAGCGATATTTTTATAAATATAAGATTCTACATATTACGGAATTATCTGCTAAATTGCGGGCGAGGTATTTTACTTATGGCCTTATTTATTTTTATCTACTTCTAAGAAAATAATTGATTACAATTAAAATTAATGAACGTTCGTAAAATATATATTAACCGTGTATTAAAATTATAAGGGTCCATTTTTTATATTATTCTATAATAACGAATTAATTATATTTTTTATTTGTAAATTTTATTTATAAATTAAAATTTTATTTGTAAATTAAAAAGTATTTTACCGCATTTAAATATCGATTCTCGATTGATATAAATTTGCATATAATTTTCTTTATTTAAAATTTCTTTAAATTAAACTATTTCTTGAGTAACATTTTGCCGTTATATTTTTCTAGCAATGGATGAGCCTAGAGAGAAGTAAGTCGGTGAAGTTTGTACCGAGAGGAAGACTTATTTGTCGCTTCTCCAGGCTCTGTTTAATTAATTAGCGTTACGTTTCGCGCTTATGCACTAACGCGTTTTTATTATTATTTCGCTATTGAATGTTTTTCTGATTTATTTCTGCTTTTCTCGCTTATTTCGTTGTCTTTCGTTTTTTTATTTATGATTTTAGCTGCCGAAAAATCCGTTGGAAGAGGGTGAGAGCATTTCTTACGCTGTGTTTTGTAACTGTAGTAATTGCTTGACAATTAATTTGTTAATAATATTAATATTGTACTATATTCTCCCATAATTTTCATCAAGAACCATATCAGATATAACGATAATAAGGAAATGAATAAACGTCATAATATATTTCCATCTTTTCATTTTTTAAACTTGAAAAATTTTTTTAACTCTATAGATTTTAATATTAAATAATTTCTCCATTAAATCCTAATTTAATTCTTTACAAAAGAAAGTTGATTCAACACAAATTCCTTGAAAATATTACGGAAGTTTAACGCAAAGTTAGATAGTTTTCTTATCACGGCATAAAAGTCAAGTTAAAAATTTTCATTTCTTCGGTGCATTATTTACTATTACTATTGCCGTGCTATCTTTGCTGATAACGTTCGAGTACACACGTTAAATCGGCCTGACCGAGAATAACCGTCGCGGTATGTCCGCTATTTTCGATCGCGTTCGTGCCGCGCAATCCGACAGAAATCACTGCGGCTCGCTGTGCGTTAGCTGGACGATCGGCCGCTTCTTACCGATCCGCCCACGCAGATAGAACCGCAAATGCGAAATGCGATAAAAATAGAATTAAGGTCTTCTAGTTTTGGACACTGTTCGTGTCTTGCACGCGCAATCTGACCACAAAGTGGCCAGATTATTTCAGACGTTGTCTCTCGTGAGAAGGAAGCCACTAAATCTCCACTGATTTGTCTACATAAATCATAACTGTGATTAGAAAGGGAAAAACAGACAATTGATTGAACTATAAGTTGAACTTTAAGAGAAGGATGGAAGAATGGAGAAATACAACAACTTGCTCAAAAATTGAGAATGTTAGAATGAATTAGAATTCTCAAAATTAAGTAATAATTGTTGAATCGTTTATTTACATTTGATTTGTATAATATTACTGTCGGTATATTTGAAAATTTTTAAATTATATTAAGTTGCATTTTGCATGTTAATTTTCATAGCACTTGAAAAAGGAGGAGCGCTTCTTTAATAATTACATCATTAAAATAGTTTGCGAGACGTTATTCTTATCTTCATGATAGTTTAATTATAATAACAACGATTTACTCTGGCAGCACAGCTGGTAGATCAGTCGAGATCTTTGTGCAAATCTGCACGAGCGGAAAGCATTTATCAGTTCTCAAATCTCTTCGCGCGTGTAGTTATTCCCGCGTCTCGTTGCGACTTTAATGATTTTCGAAGATAATTCGAAACTGGGTCGGGAGTGCTCTCGAGTCGGGCTCTCTCGAGTCGCAGTCGGCGGCGACGACACGACGAGAGGCTGTATTTTCGGATCGCATCGACAGACGTGATTCCCGTGAATTTCTAAAAGTAACGCGAGCCTTTCCGCTTCCACGCGTCTCCCGAAAACGTGTCACAGTTCGCGCTCCATGATGCGCGCCGAAAAAAATTTCGGTCAGCTGAGCGAGAAATAATTGACCTGAAAAACGCAAAACGTGTATACACGCGGGGCGATCCGCGAAACTTTGAACGGCGAAATTTTTAGCATTCCGACGAGCAAATTCGATTCGTCGAATGAGCTAATGCCGACTGGGAACGAAGGTTTGCAATTTGCGAAAATCGAATTGATCCGCGATTGACGAGGGTGAAAGCCGAGAGAAAACAGCTGCAGCCTACTTCCTCGCTAAACTTAGCCGCAATGTGCACCCGTGCTAATGCACTTATGGTCCATTTGGGATGCGAGTGTTAGGCACGTGCCTCTCGTCCCGGCTCTCGATTTGCGAGAATAAACATCGCTGATCGTAACTCGAATTGCATTCCGCTGCAAAGAGTAATTTGTTTAAAAGAGAGACGGTGGAGTCAAAGTAATCGTAGTAATTTTATTTGCAAAGAATTTTATGTATAACAAACTTGCAAATTAAAACTCCGCGAGTTTAAATAACTGACGATAAGGCAAATAATTACTTGATCGAATTACTTTTATAACAAGCCGTTAATTTTGGACTTGAAAAGAAGAAAGTAAGAAGCGATAAGAAACGTTAATGTAAAAATTTTACAGGAGGAATTTGAGCTTTAGATTTCTTTAGAGATTTTTCTGAATTAAATATTTAATTGTCGAGGAAAGTATTCGTGCCAAGAAAGACAGCAGTATCAATTGTAACAGCGATGTACCGGATTTTAAAGTGGTTGTTAACTGTCGGATTGCCATCAGAACGAGCTGTTGGACGTTTGGCCTCTCCTCGTCAGGAAGCACCGTCTAATCAAAACAAGAGTTATTTCTGGCAGCAATCCGCGAAAAGTGCGGAAATCTCAGCAGCCGCATAAGCTGCTCTTCTCTTATTCGTAATATTATTATCGCCTTCCTTAACTTCATATATTTAACATTAATTTCTTCTCTAGATTTAATCATCTTAATTATTTTAAAAGTGGAGACACTACTAATTCGTTGTATTAATTTTTCAGCAATTTATTGCGTGCGTTTGCGACTTGAAGCATGCGATTTGCTAACAACAGATCTTGTGATTTTGTAATCTCGTGTCTTTCGATTCGCTAACGCGTTGATCGATTCACGTCAGAAAGATTAAAATCATTAGCGACATGTTACGATACGTTTATGATTCAATGTCTAAATTTTCGTGTCGATTCGCCGTGATTTAATTCAATCGACGCGACGATCAACGTTTTAGCGAACGATAAATTTGCGCGAATACATTTCTGAACTCATGCGACGTCTATTTTGCGCTTGCAGACAAATTGACGGCATCGCGCCGACTTTCTCGAAGAAGCCTGCGATTAGACAGGAGGACGACGGCAAACGGCTGCTGTTCGAGTGTCGCATCACAGCCGATCCCACGCCGAAAATCACATGGTTTCACAGCGGGAACATGGTCAAGGATTCGCCAAGGCATAAGGTTCGTCGTTTAATAAAATTATAATTCACTCTAGAGTAATACAAACTTAAAGGAGATTGAATATTGAAATTATAATTTAAAAGTTATCTTTACGTAGTAAAATTTTATCTACAATACGTATGATATTAAGTTTTTACATAGCACCTAACATTTGTGTGTTTAAGTATTTTATATAAATTCTATAACTTTTTATATAGAAAATTTCTCAGATTTGTTACACAAAATAGAACATTTTTAAAAAATCTTGAGAAAATCTTTCCTAAAATTCCAGATATAAATTCTGAAATATTTTAAATACTAAGATTTTTAATCCTGCAATTTCGAAAGAAAATTTATAAAATCCGTGGAAATTTAAAATATTTTTTTAAATTTTTATGAATTTGAAATATGAAAAACTTTTTAAAATATTATGAGAATTTCTTTCAGAGAAGTTTGGAGCGTACGCGAAATAATTAATTCGAGCTCCGTAATGACGATTGTTGAACTTTCAGCTGACCGTCGATAAAGATGGCCACTCGTACTTCGCCACTCTGGAAATAAAAAATGTGACCGTCGAGGATGCTGGCAAATATAAGGTCACGGCGAAGAACGAGCTTGGCGAGTCTAACGCCACGATTTCCCTGAATTTCGATAGTAAGTATCTGATGATTTTGCGATAAATAACCACAAACACATGTATACTTTGACCGATGATCCGCTTTACGTTTTAACATCCACCTGCTTAATTTTTTCACAAGTATTGCTCGATGTGCTAATAATAATAAGTTTCCTTATAAGTTTTAGTTATTCAAAAAAGTTATTCTCAACTTTAATTTGTTTCTTATATCAAGCAGGCTTTGAAAAATTTAGTTGTTGTAATTTTTCTTATTCATTCTTTTGCATAATAAATTTTCCTCGAATTTTTTAAATAATTTGTAATAAACATTTAACGTCCGATTTAACTTTGTAGATTTCTAAAGTAGCGAAAATGTTCCTTTATCCATTTCCGCGTTGTCTTGAAGCGGAAAATAAAGTGGATCATCGGCGCCATTCCTCAACTTTTCTCTCACATTCTCACTCGGGATGTATATCGAAGATTCTCTTTCATTTCTGACTCTCTTCTTCATCTCAATTCTCTGCCCTGTTTATCTGTATCCTCCATGTCAACTCTACACTAATGTATATCCGCAGTTTATTATTTAATTTTTTTCCGTCTCCATCAGCAGTCCATTCTTCAGTCTCTTTCTACTCTTTCATTGTAAATGCCATATAATGCGGAAAAACCTTTTATTTTTTAATGGTTTGTCTCGGTCGAGCGATGAGCACGTATCGATGTCGGCTCGACGCGAGCCACGATATACAGCCCGTTGATTTTGATCTTAATCGACTAAACGGCATTTCTTTTCTTTTGCGAGAGAAATACACACTTATTGTTTGTCTCTCACCGAATTTTGCACCGTAAAAGTTGCGTAGAGAGCGGACCAAAATAATCAACTTGTAACAACGCGTGTAATGCTGCTTCAATCATGTATTAATTCGGATCGCATCTCGCGCCGGTTGGAGGTACACTTGCGTCTCGAGAGGACGAGCTATCGTCCCATCGTATCCGATGCACGAGATGCGATCACAAGATTAGCTTTTAAACATTATTGACGCTTCGTTAGGTTGCTTAGATGACATCTTATCTCTCTATTCATACGATCATGTTTGCCGTGTGTGAACACCCAACGAGAAGCCCCCGTTTGCCCCGGCGGCCTCCGTACGCACCATTTAAGTGCCATTCACACATACGCAAACGTAATTATACGAAATTTGGGTGGTGGTTAGATCTAACATATTTCCCTACTTGCACACATTATCAATTTCGATTTCGCAATTTAATTCTAACGGGGACGCTACGTTCTTTCGACCCACAAAATTCAATTTTAATACTGTTTACAATTGGAGAAACAAGTTTGACTAATTCTATTAGTTGCGAATACATTTCACACTATCGCAATATAAAATTTTTATTCACACATAAAACAAATTCATTAAATATACGCTCTTACAGAATTTAAACTGGCAAGTACGGAAATGTTTTTGAAAAAAATAGTAAAGTAGGTTTATAATTAATGACAACGATTCTAATATTGTATATACTCACATGCGTCTTCGTCACATGCTTCACTAGTCATTCTCATCGGCTAATTTCGCTCGTAGAGATTTTTTTGACGAGTAAATCAGAAATGTTTGAAATTATGTGTTGCTCTGTCATATTGTATATATTCACATTCACTGATTAATACCACATCTTTTAATCGATACACTATCGAGACACAACAACATTACAACGGTACTCGCGATTTCCACGCGATATTTATCGTAATTTATTAAAGATGGAATGAAATGATGAAATTGAAATTTCTCAATTAACATTAATGGTAATCGAATTGTTGTATCGTGATCAAACGGTACGTATTACACCACTGACTCACTCGCAAAACAGCGTTTTCACGAAGTGCTTGTGCATAATTGTGCAGTGTTTCTATTTTTCACTTAACCGCGCGCGCGCGCGCGTGCACGCGCACGTGCATTTCGTCCTCGAAACCGTACCGAGAGAAATGGAGCAGGTGACATTTCGGGAGCACAATTTTACGATCCACCAAGCGAAACATTGAGAGTAGACGGAAGGAGAGTAGAGAGAGCAACCTAATTCACAAGATGTCGATGGCAAGGATCGCGAATCTTTGAACGTGTATTCCTAAGCGCTCTGGTCTCAGCATACTCGCTATTTGCGACGATACGACCACATAAAGATTGAGTATCGAGCGGATTAATGTGGATTAAACTGCGACGTTCTTATTTAGCAGAGAAAAATGTTTATAGTAGAATCTATAGAAACTTGAAGACTATTCAAGCCAAATCGATACGTGACTCCCGATCTCGCATCGAACTGCAAAATGCTTCGCGTATTTAAACCTTTCGCTGCCGAATCATTTCTTGCATCTCTAAAATTTAGTCGATTGGCAGAAGTCGGCTTAAAATTGTGATTTTCTTTCTTCTTTATTTCTTTTGATTTTGTTGCCGCAAGCAACATTAAAATGGTAAGTTTAGAAGAAAAAAGCGGTAGTTTATTTTTCAAAATTTTTTACAACTTCGAGATATTTGTATCAAATTTAATTAAATTCTTGCGAATCGGTACTTGAATTTACTTCGATTTAGGGACGATAACGCGTGTCCGGAGTCTAATCGCTGCAGCGAAAGGATTGAGTAGGCAAGCAAGCGTGTGTACGAATAATTCTCGACATGTCGATCGTTTGTGTCGAACGTAGGCGACGAGGCACCCGTACCGGATGACGGTATTAAACCTACCTTCACCGAACGACCGGTGATTAGACAATCCGACGACGGTAACACCATCACCTTCGAATGCCGACTTGTCGGCGATCCGAAACCGAGTGTCAAGTGGTAAGGCCTTGATATCCGCGACGCGCGTGAGGAAGTTGCGTTGAAAAAGTGCCGTTATTGAATCATCGGAAGAAACGGCGGATCGAAGACAATGTTCAATTACAATTAAGTAATAAAATCAAGGGAAGAAATAGTCGAATTAAACTTTTCCGTAAAAGATTATCTTCTACACATTTTTAGGAGACGCGCGATTATAAAAGCAAGCGATGCTTGAAACGAATATTTTCAAATTTATGTTAAGATGATTTCGATATCTCGTTCCGATGGTTCAAAGCTCTTGGGTTTGGTTTTACAAAATATTGGGAGGACAAAATGTGCACTTCCGAGCGCGCGACTCGTGACGCAAGTCAATATCCGGCGGTTGCTTCGACTTGGAACGTTGACGGCGATCGCAGGTATCACGGTACCGAGGAAGTGAAAGACGGCGGACGGTTCAACACGTCGCTGGAGCTCGATCAGAAGCTGTATCATCTCGCGAGGCTGAGGATCGACAGTGTGGCGAAGGGAGATGCGGGCGAGTATAGAGCCGTGGCGAAGAACAAACACGGCCAAGGGGTAGCGACCATTAATTTGAACTTCGAGGGTGGCGACAGGCTCAAGTAGGCATCGAGAGACGATCTATTCTTGGCGTTATTCTGTCGTGTCACGATTCGATAGTCGGTCCTTCATCTTCGATTCGGCGCGGCGCGTATAAAGATTTTGCACTGCAATTTTGTTCGATGTGTTGAACGGCAAAAGTACGGCGATAGTTTATTGTAGTTTTTAATGAGTTGCAATGCAAAAATAGCAGTAGTAGTTGCAATAATGGTTAAATTTGAATTGCTCTTTATTGAAATTGATGGCAGGATCGTTAAACGAAAAATATGTGTAGATTTCTGAGGAATTATCTCGCTGATTAGAATTCTTGACATTTACATTCGATTTGACATTTACGGATATTGTGGCGTAAAACATAGGCTCCGTTATAAGATAAATATCGAATGTATTGTAAAATAAAAGAAATTAAAAGATTGATAAAATTACGAATGCAGGTACTCGCAAATTTATTTTTTCGTACTTTTTTAAATTATTATCCAAGTAAAAATTTCTTTTCTCAGAAATGCTCACAGTCTTTTTATAACAATTTATGTCCTCTATTTAATTTACGAATGCCTGCATATCTAGAAATCGCAGATTTTCTTTGGATTAAAAAATTGAGATCGAAAAATGTCGCTACATTGAAATTCGAGAACTAAAAAGAGAGCCTGCGATTTTAAAACAATGTTTCTTCGTAACATCGCGTTTTCGGAAATATCGCGTGGCGCGGCCGGCAGATGAGAAACAACGTCGTCGAGTGAGACGATTTTAGGTTCTGCGTTCGTTCGATCAGCGAATCGACAAATTTCTCGTCTGACGTGTCGATTTACGCAGAATACCGGACGGTAAGCCGCCGCGCTTCCCGAAGAAGCCGACGATCCGCCAGGAAGGCGACTTACTCATCATGGAGTGCATCTTGGAGGCACATCCGGTGCCGGACATAACGTGGTACCAGGGTCAGAAAACGATTGCCGACAGTAAACGCGTGAAGATGTTACGCAAGGCCACCGGCAAGGACACGTATCTGCTGACCCTCGAGATCTCGAATCCGACCAAGGCTGACGGTGGGAATTACCGTTGCAACGCCTTTAACAACTTCGGCGAGAGTAATGCCAACATCTCCCTCAACTTCCAAGGCAAGTCCCCCTCGAAGCGTACGAGAGGGCTTTTCACTGGCATTCCGAGATATTTGTCAAACACGCTTCGAAAATTTTTCAAGGAGTATTATCAGTTTTCTCATTGCAATTAATTATAAATCTAACAAGTTTTAAAAATATAGAAGCAGCAACGCCCTATTTTTTATTTTATTTCATTATATTTTGTTAGAAGTTAATCTAAAAAGCTGCGATGAAATTGCAAAGCTGCTCGGACAATGAAATCCCTCTCGTTGACTTCGTCCATGACGAGTCCACTTTCCCCATGTTTCCGTCGTATGTAATGCATTCTATGAACGCGCGGTAAAGATGTACAAGAGTACATTTTTCTCGATGAACGATCGCGATCATTGGCGATAGGTCGGTTTATCAGGTAAGCACAGTCGCGCTATTGCTAACCAATCGTGAAGTCTCTGTATCTTCGCTTCATAACTCATTGAGCTGCCAACAACATGACTAACGTCATCAAGAGTCGCGGTCGCAGGTCATCGGAGACCCGCGACCGCGGTGAAGATCGCGCTTCCGGTGTCTCGGAAGCGACGCTCATATCTTCACCGACGACGTCTAACCGTGGATCTTTCCAAGATGCAGAGGAGGGCGCGGGTTGCGCTCCGTCCTTCATCGAGAAACCTCGCATCATCCCGAACGAGACCGGTACGCTGATCACCATGAAGTGCAAGTGCAAAGCGAATCCCAAGCCGGAAGTCACGTGGTTCCGCGGTACGAACGTGGTCAAGGAGTCGTCGAAGATCTCGATCAAGACGAAAACGGTCGAGGAAGACATATATGAACTTATCATGGAAATAAAGGTAGCTTTCTACTTTGTTTGAAACAAGAATAATTTTATGTGATTAAATAACTTTACAGTCATAATTGATTTTATTTAATTCTTATTACGTTAATTATTATTAATATGAAAATTAATCCTTTCAAATTCTTAAACATTTTTTATAGGACTTTTTACGCAAACTTTTTTTTATTTCAAATTATTTCTTTTGAATTATCAATGCCATAAATTATATTTTCATTAATTTCCGATTTTTAATGAAAACTTTCTCATTTTTTTCAACAATAGGACCCCTCGGGACCGGACGGTGGCACTTACAGGTGTCACGTGAAGAACGAGCACGGCGAGAGTAACGCTAATCTAAATCTGAATATCGAAGCGGAACCAGAACCGGAAGGAGACGGACCGACATTCGTGGAAAAGCCACGGATACAATCGCAAAACAAGGGCAAGCTCGTTATCATGGACTGCAAAGTGAAGGCGAAGCCAAAGCCGCAGATTGTGTGGACCCGCGCTGGCAAAGTGGTGAAAGAATCCTCGAAGATTTCCATCAGCATTGTCGAAGAGAAAGATGATATTTATTACATCAAATTGTCACTGAATGATCCCGGACCAGATGATTCCGGCCTCTATAAATGCAACATTAAGAACGACCTTGGTGAACTCAATGCTAATCTTACGTTAAATGTCGAAAGTAAGTTTCACATTTCTTATATTAAGCATTATTCTTCAATGCGACAGTAGTCTAATTAGTTTTTTTAAATGCAAAATAATTTATTTAGATTTAAACATTCAATTTTTATTTTGAATGAGTTTTAGCTTTCATAAGAATATTATTTTAAGCTTTGGGAAGATATAAATTAGCTAATAAATACTTATACCAACATTAATTTGTATGTGAGAATAAATATTTGAATAAAAATTTAAAATTTTTAACAATAATTCTTTAAAAGAAGATCTTAAAATATAAATTTGAAAATAGATTAGAATATCAATTAATTTTTTTATTACGATTTCAGTTATACCCGTAATTAAAGAGAAGCCAAAGGTAGTGAAGATTGTTAAGAAGAAGACAGTCGTGATCGAATGTCACGTTCTCTCTCAATTCGCGCCTAACTGTACATGGTTCAAGGAAACTCAGGCCGTTAAAGAAGATAATAGACACAAATTGCATGTCGAGCAAGTCAAAGAAGTGAGTACTATACAATAAAACATTTTATATCAAACGAAATTTTTTTTATTTAGAGCTTAATATTTAACAGAAAACTAGAACAAAATTATTTTTTTTATTGTTACTGATGTGTCGCACGTAACTAAGAAATAGCATTTAAATATTATTTAGTATACATGACGTAATTATTATCAAAAAATTATTATATGAATTTCAATCAACTGATTTCTTCGAATAGGGTGAATTCACCGTGAAACTCGAAATCGAACAAATGTCAGCGACAGACAAGGGCACGTACAAATTGGTGGCACGCAACGAAAAGGGCGAAGCCACGTCGCAAGTAGTGGAAGTGACGGAAATTCCGGAGGAAAAAGGAGAGAAACCAAAAATTGTTACCGGCCTCAAATCAATTGTAAGTATATTTATTCATGTTCGAAATACAGTACTTTTGTAATTTAACAATCTTCTTAATAGAAGATAACATTGTTAAAACAAAGTTTCTTATATCAATTAATTGTTGTGCATTGTTTTCTACTTCTAGACTGTCGAGGAAGGCAAAACGGTCGAGCTTGTCGCCACTCTCGCAACACAAGATCGAAAAGTCACTATCACGTGGACTAGGTATGTGCTTAATATAAAAATTCCGTTTTAAATAATTTACAATTTCGTAATATAAAGATATAGTACTTTATTTTATTTAGAAAATTTATACCATAAAAATATAAGAATGCGAATTGCAAATGTTAAGGAATAATTTATTTTAGTTTATATTTTTTTGCCTTATCTTGTATTATAAAAATTTTTTTAAATTATTTTATATTTAATATAAAAATATATATTTAAAATAGACTTTTACGATTGTTTTAATAATAATTTTAATATGACTGTTATATGTATTATAGAGATTCAACGGTCGTCAAAGCGTCAAAGGACATTATGATCTCCTTCAACGGTCTGGATATGAAATTAACCATTACCTCAGCATCGACAGAATTCTCAGGAACATATAAAGTCGTCGTAAGCAACGAATTCGGTCAAGATGAGTCATCGGCTCGTCTCGTCGTCAAGGTAGGCAATTTTATTTAACAAGCTTCAATTACAAATTTTTATCAATACGTAATGCAAGTTTTTTTTGTTAATCATTTTCTCTGTCTTTGTATAAATTTATATTCTAATATATTACAAGAAGTTTAATGAAAAATTAGCATGTTGAATTCAAATTGTAATTATCACCCATTTTCTTTACGTGTATTTAAAATGTATCTTTAATAATTGTAAATTGATCCAAATACCCTATAGAAAAAGAGCGTGTTGTCAAATATCTAATGTGATTAAATCATCTCTTGATAAATTCTCTTGATAAATTCGAAAACCATTCGTAAATGAAACATGTTCCCCAATGTTGCATGCAACCCCCTCGTTAAATTACAGAAGAAAGAGGAAAAGAAAAAGGACGAGGAAGAAGAAGAGAAGAAGAAGAAGAAGGTTGAGAAGAAAGAGGAGAAGAAAGAAGAAGAAAAGAAGGAAGAGAAGAAAGTGGAGAAAAAGGTCGAAGAAAAGAAGGAGGAAAAGAAAGAGGAAAAGAAGGTAGCCGCCGAGATGAGAGGATTACTTAAAAGTTTATTTAATTTTCAATCGTTTTTTTGTTGTTTCCCTATTCCTTCTGTTACATGTCTTGTAATTAACAAAATACTCTCACACTGGCCACATACAACTTGATATACAGATATAGAAAGGTTAATCGTTTTGCAGAATTTATTATAGTATGTGTCTTTATATTTATAATTATCTAAACATAATGATTATTATATAAAAGGATATAAATTAATGTAAAGAATAATTCATATTAAGAGCATCTATTATATAATTTGCAAAAACGATTGATTTTTCGATTCCTCGACGCGACAATTGGCATACCGTTGAAAAATTCTGTCTCAATATATAAGGTAATAAGTTCAATGTGGAGCGAAGATGATGGTGATGAATCAGAAGAAGAATATGAAGAGGAAGAAGAAGAAGAAGTGGTGAGTGTAATTGAGTCCAGCATTATCAGCACAGAAGCCATTTTCGAGGAATCGGATTCTGAAATCCTCTCTCGCGTCGAGGTACACACATACGCAAACACGTATCAACACTACATAATACATAAATTTCATCTTTAGTCAACTAAAATTTTTATATTTATTTTATATTTAGTAATAACTTAATAACAACGTATTAATGTATATTAATTTTTATGATAAAAGTAGTAATCTTATTTTTTAACTATATATAAAACAAAATTTTATTTCATATTACTATTTTTATAATTTGTTATATGTAACTCTTTCTACTAATTAGACTTCTTCTTTACTCTTCTTTTATAAGTTATAAAAATCAAATCACGTCTTCGTAGGATAAATCATTTTTTTTCTTGTTATTTTCAAGGATAAGCCTGATTTGAAACCGAACGGTATCGCCAAACCAGGGGTTGGGAAGGTACGAGATACAATTATTTCTTTTTAATTTTTTCAGAAGAGAATCAAGTGCAATTTCTTATTAAAAAAATAGTACACTATTATCAGAACACGTCACACTGTGATAATAATTATCATTTGTGCCCTCTTGTTCATTATTGTACCCACCGTTATTCTCGTTTGCATTTATCTTATTTGTGCTACATTTTTACCCTGAAGTTTATGTGTGTACTGTGTGTTCCATGATATGTACAAAAGCTTATTACATTAAACGCAAATTTCCAGATAGAATAGTATATAATCGATAAGTTATATATAAAACATTGATTATAACGAAAATAATTCTAAGTTTATAATATATAAGATATGAGAAAGAAAAGTAAAGGCCCTGATATATGCTGTTTCAGAAAATGGAGATCTTACAGGTGAGGCTGAAATACCAGACAGTTGAATTTCGGTAATGTAATGCGCTCGAAAAAGTGATTTTAATCCGCTCGAACAAATACCACTGTGCTCTGAAGCTTGAGGCTTTAGCAAAATATTTTGACCAATCTGCAGAACAACATATGCTTATAAACCGCAGAAAATGATGCGATTAATATTTGCCGTTTTTCTGCGCCATGTAAATTTGCTTATATTATTTTATTTTTTGCAGCATCCACTTAATTTCGGCTTATCCGCTAAGTTTCTTCGAACGATCTTATGCGCACGCTTAAGTAACTGCCTATTTATTTTCCTTAAGAAACGCAAGTTTTCCTCGAAAGCTTTTTCAGATACCATATTTCTTTCCGAGTCCTATAGAAGCTGGTTCCTTCAAATCTAATCCAATTCCGCTTCAAAGATTAATCCTTTATCTCGCTATTCGAATTCTTGCATGCTAGGCTTTTGCATTGTGTGCTCTGTATCGCGTGTGTTTATGCATGAAAATTTTTGCGAAAAGAAGGAGAATCAGAGATATTTATTTCTAATTAAATGTGAACATTATTTTAAATTACTGCAACTATATCTCTGATTATTGTGTATACTAAATTAAATGAAGAAAGTATTTTTGCTAATATTATTTTATTTCTTTATGTATGTAGAAAGATGAAGAAATCATGAATAATGTTGAAGAAAGAAAATCTCTTAAGGTAAGAATGTGACATGTAATTCTTATTAAATGTTAAAATTAAAATAATATCATGCTCAATCCAATGATAATATATTTAATTTTATATTTTAATATTGTTTCTTATTATTGTTTTCTTTTAATTTGTAGAAAAAAACCGCCGAGAAGATTGAAGATAAGAAAGAAGAAGAGAAGGTAAGCGCAATTATTCTTACAATCTTCATTTATTTGTTAAAAATCTATTCTTTTATCTTCAAAACTTAATTATTTTTTCCAGAAAAAGATTCTAAAGAAGAAAGAGCCCGAATCTAAAGAGGTATGCATAATTTACTTTTTCTATTTTCATATTTTATTTTACATATTAATAACATAATATATTACATATTCTATTTATTATAAATTGATCTGATGGAGTTTATGTTATTTAATGTGTAGGCATCACGAGAACCCACGCCTAAACTCGAGAAAACCGTAGCAGGTCGCAAAGAATCAGTTAGCAGGGTAACTATCGATCTCGTTAGATTTTTTGAATAATCAGTTAGAAGAATAGATTTCATGTAGAACTTTTCATATCTCAGGTAGAAGAACTTAGGACAGAGAGCCGTCGCAGCTCGCTTATCAAAACTGAAGAAACGGTATGTAAGATATTGTAATATTAAATTTCGTTTGACATCTATGGCTTCCGAAAAATTAATTTTGTGCCATTACAAATATTACGTAAAATACAAATTATTTTTGTTTATTTTACTATCATCATATATAGATAATGGATGATGGCACCGCGACACCACGACGTCTTTCTATACAGAAGGTACACACACATATGTCATACATACATTTCACACGCAGACATTGCCAAAAACAATTACAAATAATTTCACAAAACTGAAATTTTGAAAAAGATATTTAAATTCATTCAATAGACTAAAATAATGTAAATTAAAATTTCTCTATTTTATGTGAGAAAATTCACAATTTTCAAATTTACTATATGTATACATAATTTCAACTTTGCTTTAATTATCCATATCTTAAATTAAAAATTTTGTTGAGAAATATATTGAGAATAATTATGAATTAGAAAACTTATGTTAAGTGAATTTTAATTTATGTATTATATTTTGTCTTAGACTGAAGAAGAAGTCACAGTAGAAAGCAGACGATCTTCTATCGT
Organism: Tetramorium alpestre; assembly: GCA_021460005.1. NCBI lineage: Eukaryota > Metazoa > Arthropoda > Insecta > Hymenoptera > Formicidae > Tetramorium > Tetramorium alpestre. The sequence continues at coordinate 301,266 of JAJVSH010000139.1, forward strand.
AGAAAAGAAGAAAACGACCGAAAAGGTAAGAGAATATATGTCGTTTTTAATCGTTTATATAATGTGCTAACAACATATTTCGTTTAATAGATTAGTTGATATTAATTTTCGAAAGAACAAAGTAAGTATAATGTGAGTGAATTGTCACCTTCTCGAAATCGACATAAGAAGGAGTTTTCATATTTTGTAGAAATACATTATTTTGTATTAATAGCTTGATGTAATATTGTTGGCCAAATCAGCTTGTGTTAATACAAATTATATGATTTGTTTTTCATTTTTTTTCAAGAAGTCTTTGAAAATAATTTTATCCGTAGGTTTGATTTTTAAAGCTTTCAATGTGCAAATAAATTTATAAAAGAAAATTACTTCAATTTGAAATACAAAATTTATGTTTGTAAAATTTTCTGGTTAATAAGAGTTTAATAATGTAGTTTAAGAACAGAAATAATAGGCTGTACAGGATATTTTTATTTTATGGTATAAATCGCGCGATTAGAGTTTCGTGTTACTATAATTAGACTTTGTGATAAGAAAGAAACATGCGAGAATATTTTATCTCGCGTCGTTGCAGGACACACCCGCATTCAGGCTAAGAGCCATTCCGCGAGCAATTGAAGACGAGGTACACTCACACATTTTAATTGCACTACATATATAATCATATTTTATTTTACATTATTTTTTAATTATGCTTTGTAACAAAATGAATATTTTTTTAGCATACACTTACAGCGAAGATCAAGCCACACACATACAAACCCGCCGAAGAGATTCAGGTACACAATATTAATCTTAATCATACATCGTTCATTGACATACACGTTACACTTAATTTTATAGGATGTTTGGCCGACAAGGCGCGATAGTAAATCGATAAGGAATTACGAGGTATGCATTTATTGTTACATTTATGCGTCTTAAGACACGCGATATAGACACATGAAACGTTGTAGGAAACCACAAAGTCCAGTGTAACTTCATCCGTACATGAAACCGATCGTAAACCGAAGGTACATATCTTGCGTCATGCATTGAACACAATCTTCTATTTAACAAAATCTTCTCTTCAAAGTGAAAAAATATTTTTATGATATTTGCGATAAAAGATAAGGAAATTACGTGAAGATAAACCTTTCAGGTTGCACCTCAAGCTGCAATTAAGCCACGCACGCGCGATTCGGATGATGAACTTGAGGTATACGAGAAAATTATATTACACACATGTCAATTACATGAAACGGTAGCTAAACGTTTTGCGAACGTCATATTATATCGACGCTGTTAATTCTAGGACGCTTGGAGCATTCACAAGCCGGGAGAACGTGATAATGAATCTGCGCCGTATTACAGAGTATGCGAATATCCTACGTAAAAGTACACATTTTAATTTAAAGAGAATATAATATTTTGAACGCAATTTTTTTTTATTTTAGGATACATCATCAGATAAAACACACAAATCTCACACACCCGCAGGTACAACACGTCCACGTAAAAAATCAGACGAAGACAAACCGAAAGATAAAGTATCACCACATGATACAGCCGTAAATAAGACACATCCGCAGAAATCCGATGAAAAGATTGAGGTATAGAATATTTATTTTAACTGGCTAGACACGAATAGCATTTCTTTATATCGTCAATCTTTTTAGGATATTTGGGCGAGTAAAGAGCGCGATAGTGACTCTAAAAAACATGACAAAGTATGCGAATACATTTAAATTAGGATTATTACTCGTGAATAGTTCGAATCCTTTTAGGAGAGATTATAAAATTTTAAATAATTATTTTAGGATATTCCGAAAAAGAAAACATATTTGCGTGACACATCTACGAGTAAAGTTTCACATAAATCCGACGACCTTCCAATAGATAAGACACTTTCTCGTGACACACCAACATATAAAATACATCCACAGAAATCAGACGAGGAAATTGAGGTACAGGATATTTCATTGTCGTATAAGTTGGTTAGAAATGAATTACATTACACACTTTTGATACATAAACCTTTTTAGGACATTTGGGCGAGTAAAGAGCGCGATAGTGGCTCCAAAAAACATGACAAAGTATGCATATAAATTAAAATCACTTTATATTATTTGGAAATAGTTTGAATATTTTTAGACAAGATTGTAAAATTTAAAATGTCATTTTAGGATATTCCGAAAGAAAGAGAACATGTCACATCGACGGCTAAAATATCGCGTAAATCCGACGACATTTCAAAACCTAAGACACTTCCTCATGAACACACACCACTACACAAAATACATCCGCAAAAATCTGATGAAGAAATTGAGGTACATTATTGTGTAAATTAATATTATTCCGACGCACGAGTTATATATTTTTTATACGTCATTATTTTTAGGATATTTGGGCGAGTAAAGAACATGATAGTGATTCCAAAAAGCATGAAAAAGTATGCGTAAATAATTAAATTATATGAATATTATTCGCGAATAGTAGAATCTTTTTAGAAGAGATTAAAAAATTTTGTAAATATATTATTTTAGGATACTGCGAAAGAGAAAATTCGTGATACACCTACGAGTAAAACACTGCCGCATAAATCTGATGTTACAAAAGATAAGACATTTTCTCGTGACACACCTACACATAAAATACATTCGGAAGAAATTAAGGTACATAACACATAATTTGCGAAGTATGCGCTATGGTTTTGAAATATCGATAAAGTATACTTAAATATAATTATTAATTGTTATGCGTATATAATTAAATTGAATACAAACAAGGATAGGAATAATGTCATCATAAATAATATTTTAGGATACGCCAAAAAATAGGACATTTTTACACGATACACCCACTGTTAAAATACCACACAAGCCTGACGAAATGTCGAAAGATAATACACTTCGACGCGATACACCTACAACTAAAATACAAAAACTTGACGAAGTGTCAAAAGATAAAACACACTTACAGGATATACCTATTCACAAAATACATCCACACAAATCTGACGAAAAAATCGAGGTAAAGACACTTATATCACACATATGATTACAAATATATACTTTAGATATATATGTATTAAACTTAAACAATACACATTAGAAATAAATGCAAAATTTTATCTTTTTTGTTAAAAGATACAATATTTAAAATTTTAGGACAAATTGGCACCGAAATCGAAAGGACACGATGATAAATTCGCTCCACACCGTGAGGTACAACACGAAATAAACACATAAACTTAACAAATATAATAAATGAAATAAACATAGAGAAAGAGTTACAGTGATTGACATCCTGTTATATTTTTACCCATAGCAGACTAACTGCTCATTGCATGATTAATTTCCAGTACGGAGAGGAACTTCTTTAGTACTCGAAAATTAATCGTGCGATGAGCAGTTAGTCTGTTATGGGTAAAAATATAACAGAGTGTTAATTACTCTGCCTCAATTACTGTATCTCTTCCCCTAACACTTCGCTTCATTTTATTTCATTTCACTTCACTTCACACAATTCACATTTTACCTTACGTTCATATATTACAAATTTCCATGAGTGATGGTCTACAATCTAACTTTAAGAAAATATTTTAGGAGCTTTCCAGCAAGTCTTTATCAAATATTCAGTGAGAGACAATGACAGAATGACCCCTGTGTCGATTTGTGTCTCTTGCTGGAAAGTTCTCTTTCTCTCTAAGCCTAAACTGTATAAACTGTAATCAATCACAGTCAATTATTCTCTTCACATTCAACTGTGCGTGATCACAGCTTACGGCTTAGAGTTAAAATATTTTTTTAAAGCAAGTTTATAAATCAGCACAGAAGCTTGATAAATTATGCAGTTATTTTAGGATTCCACATACACCAAAGACACACCATACAAATCTCCGCGCGACAGAGATGTTAAAACTTACTACACACATTATAATTACGTTAGTTAGATAATATTTATAACGGATAGCAAAACTTATTATTTTATTATTTTATTTTTAAATTGATATATTATTGTAGGATGTATGGGCACCGAAATCTATCAAACGCGAACCAAATTCTGTCACAATCGATAAGGTACACGCATATTACATGCATACTCGATGGCATACGTATGACGAAGATAGATTATTAAAAAGAAAATATTAATTAATTTAAAATACATATACTGGAGACACAATTATTTATTTCTTAATTTCTTTTAGGACGTTTTACCTTCTGTTAAACCGCAAACATACGAATCCGACGACGATATTGAGGTACAGGATACACATATACAATGCAATATTTTTTTATCGTAGCATACTTTTGATTAATATAATAATACGCGACTGTAGGATATCTGGGCTTCGAGAACCGAGGACGACGCGCCTAAACCTATCAGAAAATTGGAGGTATATGCGATTTATACTGCATTTATTTCTATTTTTGTTTTATTTACAGCGCGGGTCATAATTTATCGATACATTTTAGGATTCGCAAATTTCCAAAGTTGCGCCATATAAAATCAGGGATAAAGTCGAGGTACACATTTACAGATATTCATGAATTATTCTATATCGAAAATTACAGATCTATCCGGTACACAACAATCTTAAAAATTTATCTCGCAGGAACCTACATTCACATCCGCGCCTAAACTTGCATTTAAACCTAGGAACGGCATAAGCAAGCCCAAAGAATCCAGGGTATACATTTTTCACACTCATACATTCATAATAATCGACATTTAAATCTGCAATTATATCAATCAATAAATACATTAGTAATTGTTAATATTTGGATATTACTTTTAGGCTTAATTTTTAAATTCATTCATCATTATATTCAATATTTAACTACATAAAACACTTTTTTATTTTATTTACTTCATTTACATTTCTTACTCGTTTAAAAAAAAAATAAGAAGAAATGATCTTTTCGGATAGATTTTATTCTTCAATTTTTTTAGGAGGGCGATATACCCGAACACGAAGTAGACGAAGTCAAACCTAAAGAGGCAAAGGTACATTCTCACACATACAATTGCATTCAAATACACACAATATATAAATTTAGAATATCATTTTCTTTATTATTTTATTTTAGAGCAAAGATATTAACTCTACACTTGACAAGGAAGAAGTGCCTAAGGTATAATTTATATAAAATGGCAAAAATTATACTTTATATACACACACGAGACACACATTATTATTTTATTACATTTTCCTGCAATTGTAGAAAAAGGTGTCCACTAGACGTAGATCGTCGGCTAAATCAGTGGAAGGGTTCGAGGTATAAATTCTGATCTTCATTCTCTGTCAATGCTAATCATTGACTCTTTTCACTTGCCTAGTTGCACACATAATCTTCGATAACTTTTCATTCTTTCTGCACTTTTGTGCATGTACTTTTAATATACACAATTCTTCATTTTCTCTATACTATAATCTTCGAAGCTATCTATTGCATCTTTGCAAATATATATCTCTTGTTGAGTTAATCATTATTATGGCGTATTTTCTTCTGTTATCTCTTCATTATAACTGTTTCCTTCTTCTCTTGCTACTTTTCTTCTTCTTTCTCTTCTTCGAAACATCTATATTTTTGTTGATTATAAATATTATCCAGGAGTCCCAAGAACCAGTATTGAAACCAAAGAAGAAGAAACCTAAGTCCGTGGATGAATCTAAGGTATACGATTACGTATTAACAATACACATCAGTGACATCACGATTATAAAGATATGGAAAATAAATTTTATATTTCTATATAGGAAGTAAAAACAATATTTGACTATTTGTATGCGTACTAATTATAGATATTTGTTGTTAATTATTGCATTGCTATGTGTTTTAAATTGTTACTAACATTAATATGAAAAATTTTTTATGTCATTTTATATTGCAAGATAGAATAGAATGATAAAAATATTTATATACAAGGTATTTGTATATAAATGTCCGGCTAAATATCTTGTAATTAGTTCAAGTAACAAGAAAAATTACTTCAACCAGTTGCAAAAGAGAGATATTTATCCAGACATTTATGGACGAGTGCCTTGTGTATATATTAATTATAATATATTAACATTTATATATCTTTATTAATTTTATGTCTTATGGTTTATACATTTTTTAACAGGAATACACTTTTACAACATATAAATCTTACAGTATATAAATAAATATTTTCTAGAAAGAGGAACCAACTACAAAACCGAAAACTCTCGGAAAACCAGAAACACCGAAGGTACACGAAAGCATAATCTCTCTACACGTAAACAAAATTTCTAACAATTTCTGATTTAAATATATTTTTAAAAATTATTATTATTTTTCTTATAATTACATTTAGTTTTCATAGAATGAAGAATAAAACGTAAAATTTATGAATAAAACGTAAAATTTATGTTTAAAAATCACGTGTTTTAAAAACACTTACTACATTTTAGGAGGAAGCTAAGCCTAAACCGGCAGAAGCGAAGGTATATAAAACAATTACACTTGTTATATTTCTATATACATAACAACTTCTTCGCTCGCGATTAACACTGACATTTACTCAAATAATACAGCGACAATTAAAGCATAACACATAAAATATAATGCTCTTTTCTAATACCACATTTTCTAATGCCACATTTGAAAAATGAGCACCAGCTACATTAACCAAGTGTCGTAAATGTATAACTTCAATCAATTTACATTCAAACACATTTTGAACATTTTTAGGTGGAACCGAAAGCCAAACCCAAAGCAGAGGAAGTAAAGGTATATTTACACATATACTATACATATATCTTGCCAAAATATACACTTGCACAAGTAACGGAGAGTGCAGTGAAATAAAATAAATGACACATGGAAAACACTATTAAACACTCGTACACTTTTAGGAAGCCAAGTCTAAACCAGACGAACCGAAGGTACACAAAACACTTTTTGTATTACACATTTTACTACTAAATTTAATAATTGGTTTACTTACCAACACGCAATCTATTGGCATGAAAAATAAGAACATTACCACTCAAACTTACACATGCACTTTTAGGAGGAACCGAAAACCAAACCTAAACCCGAGGAAGTAAAGGTACACTTAAGTCTGCATTATCTCACAGCAACACATGTAGTTACACAAGCCTAGCTCGCGGTTGACAAAAAAATATGTAGAATATAATGCCAAATAAATGCAAATAGGAAATACTTTTTAAACATCAATCGTACATTTTAGGAAGCGCCAAAGGTGAAGCCTAAACCGGACGAAATAAAGGTACACAAATTGTCGTATCGTTTAGAAATGGTCAGATTTTTTTATATACGATTGATCAGTATTATAATGGTGACGCGAGAAATAAACAAAATCTTATTTTACATATACACTTTTAGGCGGAACCGAAAGCTAAAACTAAAATGGAAGAATTGAAGGTACAGACTTGTGTTATTTTGTAATTACATTACATTTATACACACGCATCATACAAATGACGCAAGAATAACAGAATTAGAAAATTAGATAAAGAATTTAGCTTGAGATATTGTTTTTACAATTTTAAATAAAAATTAAAATTACGCAGAATTTAGTCTCGTTAAGCAAAATCAAGGAAAGGCAAAGTAGATCTTTACAATTATTTCTTTCATTTCTTCAACTCATGGCTATACTTTTTATTTCTACACATTTATACATAAATTTTATAATTCTAAAAACACTTTTAGGTCGAAGAAAAGCCTAAGGCTAAACCAGAGGAAACGAAGGTAAACGAAACACTTGTACAAATTAATAGAAACATACAAAATACAATATTAACAATTAAAATTCTACATACAATATTGTTATTAAATATTCATACTTAATACTCATTTTTAGGGAATACCGACGACTAAATCTAAACCAGATGAATTAAAGGTACATCAAAGGCTTATTAATCAACATTAAAATTTTAATAAAAATTTCAAAATACACAAATAACATTAATAAATACTAAATATTGCGAATACTAATTCAAGAAGTACAATCTTTTAAAAATTATTTAATATTTTATATCACTATTCAGACAATTACATTTTCCGTTCTTTTAAATAATAATATTTTAATAAGAATAATAATATTTTAATACAGCTTATCATTAAATTTTTTTATAAAATGCGTCAAAACTATTAACAAAAGCAAAACATTGCACGCATTATTCAAGAATTAAGAAAACTTCTCGAAAATCATCTTTCATCACACACATTAATTAACATAACAAATTCATCTAAATATTCAAAAATTAATGTAATTTAATATAAATTAAATTAATTTAAAGAATACACAGAGTATTAAATTAATAATTCTGCTGTTTGTAGAAAGAGGAAACGGCAAAGAAACTTACGCCTACACCAGAACCCAAGGTACACTTGATAAAACACATGTACACAATATAAATATAATCTAACATTTATTTGTACATAAATTTGAATTAAAAACAGGATATAAATTTGATCAAGAAATATAATTATTCAATGTTTATGTCTTAATTTGCAGAAGGAAGAGATCACTAGGAAAAGTCTAAAATCCGTTAAGGTAATTACAATTAAGAAAAAATTAAATTTATTAATATCTATAATATCTATAATACCTAATAATCTATTAATATCTATAATATCTATATATAATACCTAATAATCTATTAATATCTATATACCCATACAACACAAAACTTGTAATAACATTGTAGCAATATTGCTGCAAGATTGCAAATGGGTATTACCTAAAATCTATTAATAATTATAAACATGTTATAAACCTACATTGTAAAATAATAATCCAATTTAATATTAAGAGGGAGAAACATTTTTAATTCTCTCCTCTGGGAATATTTCCAAAACATTTTAAAATTGTGAAGAAAAAGGAGATATATATATATATATATATATACATATGTTACTAATATCGAATTTTTATTTGTTTCAGCAACTCGAGGAAGAAAAGAAAGCCGAGAAAGTCGAGCTTAAGGTAATTTCATTCCTCTCATTAAATCTATCGATATTCGTTCAAAGTACCGTCCATAGATAGTAGTTATAAAAACAATAACGAAATTAGCTGTAGAGATTAGTACGAGATGAATGTTTGATTTAATATTCTATTTACAATTATGAGATTTCATTTAATATTATTAAATTAATATTATTTGGTTAATAGTATTATTAGATTAACATTTTGTACGTATCGTTGCTTTTTGAGATCTGGTCTTGATGTATCGCGGATCGAATATATCAATATATCTCACGTGAAGCTTTTCTCCTAACAACAATGTATTAATATAGCCGAAGGATGCCACTGTGACCAAACTGAAATCCCGAACTTTACCACCGAAACAGGAAGTAAAATCCGAAAGCTTTCAGGGGATTCAGCTTAAGCCAGTTACGAAGGATGCGAAACAGCCTCAGCAGGCTGAAAGTGACAAGGTGGACCTTAAGGTAGCCCCCATTGAAGGGGATCTTGGGCACAATCTCTATATGTCTCGCGCTCTTCTGTGTCTCTAAACATCCTCTCTAAACTACAATTTGCAGCTCAGTTCTAATTTCGCACTATTAAACAGCGCCGAAATATATATTTCTGCGCATTTCTGATACTATACGTGTACATACTTCAAGATACTTCTCACACCTCACATGTTCTTAATACAAATGAAATTAATTAAATGTTACTCTCTCTGTAAATTTACTTTCTCTCTATTTATATTCTCTGTATTTATACATGTACATATTACGGCATATTTTCTAGCACTCTACGTTGCTCTCATCTTTCGCCGATGTGTCTAACTCTTCTGTGATTTACACTTAATCTGTTAATGTTAATAACGATGTTAATACGACACACTGAGATCTCTCTCGGGAGATCGATATCTTTTCTCTCACTTAATCTTCTCTGTTTTTCACACATTTTTCTACGCTCTACTCTTACAAGGTTATCAGCGATACTCATTTTTCCTTGCTATCGGCAACTTGTACAGGGATTAAACCAGCGCCGTGTCTGATACTTAACGGTGTTTACTTCCTCGCAAATCATTTTGATTCTATATCACTTATTTTTTGTCGTGCAGAAAACTGAGAAAGCAGAAAAAGTTGATGCGAAGAAGGTCAAGGCAGGCAAGGGGGCGAAGGAAGCGAGCTATGAACTTCCAGAGATTCCAGATTACGAAAGACCCGTTCTGGAGAAACCTCAGGAATTCGAGTTTGGCGAGTTCACTCCTCGCGACAAGACGAAGCTCGAAAGACCGGTTACGCAGGTAAGAAAGCAATTAAAATTTTTGTACATAAACAATGTTACATATATAATCATGTCGGGATGATCAAAAACATGTATTAAATAATAATTTAAGAAGCTGCATTAAGAACATATTTTATGATCCATAATTTATAAAAAAAAGTCATAGATTTATAGACAAAAATCTAGCAATAAGTTAATTTAAATGCTAATAAAATTTTTCGATTAATTAATTATGTATTTTTTGTTTTCATGTCGGCGTGCAGAAATTCGACTCTAAGGTAAGCAATTGTCGTTTATTAATAACGAAGATAAAATATGATTTTGCTAAATTGCCAAACTCGCTCGCATGAGGAATCCTGCAAATTTCGCAATTGCCACGTCGCTCGAGGACGTTTTGATCGAGCCTCGCGATACGCGGTTCAGGATAATTAATTTTTACGCCCGATTTACGAACGGTTTAATTATAGCCGAGGTGCAAATGCACGTCGCTCGTTCTCGGAAGGACGGTAAACTTTTAAAGAATCTCGTGTCTAAAAATATGATACTTACGCAGGATATTCCAGATGCAAATAACGAGGGCTTAAATAATTTCATATCATAATACAGACAATTTTATTATAATTTTATTTATGTACAGGCTTTATTATTTCTCAACATTCAATTTTTTAACATCAAGTATAATAATTATATCTTAAATTAATGTTCTATTAAGTCAAAAGTCTCCGTGGAATTGCTCGTGGTACTTCGAGAACGCCTTTATTATTATTTTTTTTGACTGTTCGTTTTGTACAAATTTCATACTCATATCTATTCGATTTTAAAATGGAGCTATTTTCGGAATAACCAAACCCGCGTGTTAATAATAACAATCCTTCGGATTAGAAATCGGCGCGATCTCTTCCAGAACTGTGACAAACTAATACTTCGGCACGAAAATTGACCTTATATTTTCCGTTCTCGTAAAAGACACAGTGCCCCCGCGCCATAAATAGTGCCCTCGTACCACCTGCATAATCGCAATTAACGCGTTGCGAATGGATAGGGAAAGGGGTAATAATCAACCCAATCCAATCTTGCCTTGGCAAACGATGAATGCCTTCTGTGCGCGATGCCGCGCTTGCGACAAAACTATTTTGGCGGATAAATGCTCGTATATCATCCCCCTGAAATCGGTTTCTCGTCTTCGTCGCCGTCACCGTCGTCGTGAACGAGGATGGGGAAAACGTCGATCGCTATTTTCGGCCTTATTACGACCGACCCAATGGCGACTCGCGCTCGAATCGCAGGGTCAGTCGTAATCGCCCTTCGTACGCGATCGCGTTAGGTCACCGTGTTAACGTGAGTCCCCCGTACATCTCGTCACTCCGATAGAATCATCGTGAAACTCGTTTGGATCTCCATCATAGTGATTCTTCGTTACATCCGGGGTTAATTTTTTTTCTCCATTAATCAAGAAGAAAGAGATTATTTTGCGATTACGTGTAATCGATGTAATCTAAAGAAATTAACTATTATTAAAGTTTAAAAGAGATTTGATCTTTTAAACGAGGCTCGATGGAAGAAGGAGGCACGCACTATTAATCGATTAATTCTCGATCGTCGCAGCCGAAGTTACCGGAGATTAAAGCGCCCGAGACACCTAAGATCGAAGTTATCAAGGACGTGACACCGGTTGGCAGCAGGAAGGGATCTTTAGCACCCGGAAGCGGTACTAGCAGTCGACGCGGCTCGCTCATACCACCCGAGGAATTGGGTCGTAGGCCCAGCTTGATCATTAGTGACGAGGTATGTTACGGAATGTACTGTGTGATTGTGAAGGTATTTAGACTACCTCGTAGGGGACTGAGCTGAAGAGTGCAACAGAGATGCAAAGAGTGATATATTCTGATTTAGATTTTCCAAATCGCTAAATTTTCAAGAGAATTCAGTTTGTCTCTACTTCACACAAGCTTTAAATTATAAGGCAAGCGACACTAATGATAATAAATTGTGACATTTGCAAGTAGAACTCGAATCTGTATTTTGATTTGCATACTCTAGTAAAAGTTAATTTAATTATCAATTACACATCAGTATCTATTATACAAATAAAAGTTTTATGAACTTAAAACACTGTTGCATTTTTACGCGCTCATGAGATCACCCAGTTTGCTTTGCGGAGATCTTACTGATGTCTAAGGAAACGTATTGTTACTGAACTTGTTAATTTATTGGAAGAATCTTGTCAAATCGCCAGACATTGTTCCAATTAGCTTCAAAATTCAGAAATAAATGACTGTGACGCGACAGATTTATTTTAGTAGAATATTAAATCACAAATCAATATTAAGATTTCATTAAGGAACGTCTGATGTCTTCTCTTTTATAATTATAATTGCATTGTCAAGAGAATTGCTTTCATTTGCAATTATCTGTTATTCTGTCGCATGTCAATAAAGCAAAGTGGGTGATACAGCACTCATTGCACTCTTGAATATACATATATAATTATTTAGAAATATTATATTTTAATGAATAAAATAATTTAAATTATATTTTTATTTTTTAATTAATAACATAGAGAGAAGTGGAATATGAAATCTAAATTGTACATGTTTAAATAATTAAAATACATTTGTTTTAATTGTAGTATTAATTTAAATAGATTTATTTTTTCAAATATTGATTAATTATAGTACTTTTAATTAATTATAGTACTTTTAATTAATATAGTACTTTTAACTTATAGTACTTTTGATTAATTATAGTACTTTTAATTAATTTAATATATAAAATTGTGTAAGCCGTTTTCTGTGTTGCAATATGTTATGTTAAACTAAATATAATTCAGAGTGCAAAGTGCGAGTCCCACTAGGTAGAAGATTAATGAGTCGCGTAAGACACTCGACGAACAAGTAGGTAGATGACTGGCTACTGCTGGTTGGCCCTAGGATTTTTTGTAGCTTTTTTTTGAGTTTTATAGTGTAAGTCCAGTGATGGTCTTAGTGATCGTAATCGTGATAGCTACGCGCCGTGAATCCCCGACGACGAGCTCGTCGAGTGACGCACGTTGCGTTTAGTGTCAGCAAGGCGTGAGATTTAGCGTTTAGAACCCCTCATCAGTGAAAAATCCAGAGTTGACCAGCTTCTGAAGCATAAACTCCTCTCTCTCTCTCTCTCGTCACTTTCTCCGAGAAAAAAAATCCCGAATTCCGTTATCTCCCATCAATCAGCAAAAGCACTCCTCCCAAAAAAGAAAAAAAAACAGAATGGAAATCTGCGATGCGTAATATCGAGGACGTCCACGAATCGATGCATACCGATTCTTGCGGAAGGCAAGAAAACTTGAAGAACTATAGACGGACGCTTCCTCCAAGAAGATCGTCGAAGAAACACACGGATAATTGCCGATTATGTGATTATTATCTCAGCTGAGAGCGGGACGATCGAAAGCGTTCCCCGTGAAACGTGCATCAGATATCCCGTTACACAGATAAGATCTCGCATTTTGCCTTAAAATAATCTTTTCGAATTATAATTAGCGTTACTTAACCTTAACAAATATTTTTAGCCCGACTGTCTATACCTAGAGTCGCTTTCGGACATAAAAATAGCAGGAAAGCATTAATTAAAGCTACTAAGATTAAGCAGACGCACAACTTGCCGTAATTAATTTTAATTAATTTCCCGAGACTTGGTTCGGTTTCAAGATAAAGATAAAGCGGGGAACGCGTTTCGATACGCGTTTCAACAGAATGGTAGGACCAAAACGCCGGCCGATCGAAACGATCATGTTATACGACATGTAGACATGTTGCAGCATCGTACATTGTGTATACACGCAAACACAAACACACACGTGCACATACAGCCACCTTTACCCTCGCAGTAGTGGTTAATAGAGATTTGGTCCATAGGAGCATAGGAAGCTTCGTCCCGGCGAGGTGGTGGACGAGCGCAAGGTGAGATAAATCGCTGAGAGAAAGAGCGCGGAAGCGAATGTCTCGTCTGCAACCTTACTCGACTACCAAATGCACTTTTATTCTTACTTACTTTTCTCACACACTCTTTCATACACACTCACCGGAGTATCGTGCAAAGGGAATCAACTCAAGCGTCTGCATTGAAACGAGAAAATTAAGACGAGGTTTAAAGAGATTCTCTGGAGAGTCAGAAATGTTAGAAGCTGCATAAAATTTAAGACATGCAGACTTTGTTATAAATGTTCTCAAAAATTGACCGGTGAAAAAGAATTTAAAAGAATTCATGTTGATGTTATTTATTAAAAGAGCCTATGCTTCAAATATTTTGTGTAATTCTTACCATTTTTTATTCTCTCCATATTTTCTCAATGCAATTTTGTCACTAATGTGAAATCTTGCATTCACGATTCTCTTTACCCGATCTTGCCTGCTCGTTACTACTATTTACTTACTGTGGTCGTACTTTATGACACACAATGCACGAAATTCGCACGCATCGTCCTGAATTTAATCACGCACACTTTACAATAATAATCGTTTTGATCTATAATCTGAGTTAATGATCTGAATTAATTAATAAAATTTACATTATCGGGAGCGAAGTTAGATTCCCGACGATGACGTGCAAACCTGCACATGGGAGAGTTCCAGCCTCCTTAATTTTTTTTAAAGAATACATTTCTTTTTTTAACACACATTTAATAGACATTCCGAAAAATCCTCTCATTGGATTTACTAAAGTAAAAGACATTGGGGCGAAACTCTCGCATGTGCCTTTCGATGTTTCGACATCCAAGATCTGATCAGCAAATAAAAAGCGAATGCATCTCTGCACCTGGCACGGATCTGTTGCAACCGAGTCTATGCATACTGCCACTCTTGACGACAATAATAATAACAAAATAATATTAATTAATAATGCGAAATGAAAGGAGTGATGGAAGCCAGGGCTTGTCCGTGTGCGCGTCGAGTTGTCAGTTAATCACTCGCATACAAGGTTTCGAGTCTTCCCTGGCTTACCTCTTCACCCAATAGATCATCGAGTGATCTTGGCAAGCATTGTGCCGCCCTAGACAGACATCGGCGCTAATAAATGTTCTGAGCAGCGCGACAAAACGTGTGAATCATGCCTGATGACCAAGCGGCCTCATTGTCTACGTGAAACACTTGTTATCTCGTTTCTGCCAGCATCAATTGTGCATCGTTAGTTGAATTATCGTCTCACATACTATGTATCAGGCAAATTCGAGCGTTTTTGTCGCGCGATAGTGGAAACATCTAGTTAGACTCTAACGAATTTGCTAATTCGACATTGGATTATACTAAAAAAATCTTTTTCGAAAGATTGTGACAAAAAATTTTGAGCAGTAACATACGAATGATGAAAGAGCAATTATGGAAAGTAAATAATAGCCTCTCATTACAAATTTTTATATTGCATACAAACTTCGGTACTGAATTTATGCGTACAATATTACACAACATACACATTGATGTAATTATAACATTATTGAAATAAGATTGTGACACATTAGGACTGGCCACCGATACGCCCTTGCTTCTCCAGTCGACTGTCTCGAACCTTCTTACTGTAAAAAATTAAGAATAATTGCGTTACGAATTAAGAAAGTTACAGTTAACAGTTACAAAATAATGATATAAAATTGCAATTATAGTGAAATTTAAATGAACGTAATGAAGAATTTGATACGATAGGTTCGAGGTAATCGAGATGCAATTCTCAGATTACTCTAGCGAATAGCGATTCGTTCTTGAAGAGATCCGTCTCTTTCATGCGATCACATGCGATCTGGTTGCACCTAAACTCACTGACGTACTAGTTGACACCGCCGAATCGCACTGTTCTGTCTAGCAATGCACCGCAAAGAAATGCAAACGCACAAGCCGTCGCAACGTCGGTAAGGCGAGCCTCGAACAGCCCCCGTTTGTGTTCGTCTACCGCGATTTCCCCTTCGTTCCCTTCAACCCCCCCGACTTACATTTATCCGTATCCCCGGAGATTTTACCAAAGGCTCTGCCGAGCGAATAATAAGAGCAGCCCACAGTTTAACCCGAGAGGGCAAGAAGAGCCAAGTTCTCGCCCCCTTAACTTTTTAACAGAACCAGCGAAGCCAGCATATGCAGGAGCATTTTTGTTTTTCATTCTTTTCGGAATCATCGCTTTTTTTGCCAACTGTTTCTGTAAAAGAGAGAAGATATTTCGATGTCCGTCCTGTGCAAACATGGGAAGCGTTAACACAAAAATCTCGCGTTAACAAAAAAAAAAAAAAACCGACGAAGAAAAGGAATATCTCTCTGATGACGAGATAGTCACTCGACCCTCATGTATTCGTCTCTGTGATTTTTTTACAGTTTGCGGGAAAATTACGGCCCGGTGAGGTGTTCGAAACAAAGGTGAGATTTGTGTTCGCTATAACACAAAGCTTACCTGCTCAAAGTACCATCACCAGCAATGTTCCGTTTTTTTGGGTCTTTTTCTGTCTTACAGATATCGACCTCCCTTTTTGAATTTTTGTATTTTTCTGCCCCCGCCCCCTCTCCCCTCATGATTTTTAAGCGTCATGTTTCGTCCCCTGTTGTCGCCCACGAAAAGACAAAAATAATAAGAGCCCAGTAACTAAAACGAAAACTAAAAACGCAAAACTCGCCGAGGGAAAGTCCCCAGTGAGAGAGGCCAGAGCAACGCCACGCGTTACCACGGGACGGCAATAATAATACTATTAATTATAATAATGACGATCTGACGATGATGATATTAATAATAATAATAAGGAAAAAAAAATAATTCTGCGACATGTTTTTGAGGTTGCTGCTGCTACCGCTGCCGCTACAGTAAACACGCTAGCCGCTATTTTTCTCAACCACCAACCAAAACGCGGTTTAATTCTTAATACCGGTTTAATATCATTTAATATTATATGTTCTTGAGAGCATATTGGCAAGTAATTTACTGATCAATAATCTGAGTTTCTTTTCTCTCACATAAAAAGACGAATCATCCTCTTTTT
>JAJVSH010000139.1:318560-370455 GCA_021460005.1 Tetramorium alpestre
CCCCAGATTCGAGAATTCTAATCTCTCTCTTTGACCCCCCCCCCTCTTTGTCTCTACCTCTGTCTCTATCTCATCTTTTATTTTTTCACGCACCACACACAGGCTAAGCTCGGCCGACCAGGCGCGCTGCAAGAGAAAGAGGTTAGCACAATATCTCTGTTGTGCGTGTACATATACGCAAGCATATATGTATATTTTTATATTATTTTGTATTATATATACGTTTACATATATTTTGTATTATACGTTATCTCGATATTTTATTTTCTTATTTATTGCGTGCTTCAAATTTGGAAATTACTTATACAGGATATTTCTGAACGACTTTCAAAAATCTGGTTTGCAAGTTTATTGATTGATAGAAAATTGATTAGCGAAATCATACTTGCGACCATTGTCTCTTCTAAGTAATAAAATTTATCGAAAAACTTAATCGAAAGTGAATCAGAAAGTGAAATTCTCTTATAACGCAAAAATCCGGCAATTTCTTTACAATTTCGAAGAGATCGCTGTCAGACTAGTTAATTTTCAAGTTTTTGGATGTTGTTCTAAAAACCTGTATATTCCATAAATATTTTGCAAAGAGCACTTTCTCGCGATAGTCAACGCCGACGAAGTGCGCTTACAGACGGCGTTCCTCTGCATTGTATCGATTTATGTGCCACTTTGTAATTAAGAATTAAATATACGATGCAACGCACATCGATTCAATGCACGTAATGCCTGAGGAAGCTCATTGCGGCCGCGTTGTGGAAATTATGCTTATTAGTTCGAGCGGATACACCTGTACATTTTATGCGGCTGTATAGATGCAGTTTAGATGCAATTGTAATGGTGGTAAAGAGATTGGAGTTAACTTACGTTACATGTGACTCGCGCGTGAGGAAAGCAATATTTACTGACATGTATATTTCCCATTGTCTCAATATCTACCACCATTAAAAATTAAGTAGTTGCAGTACGACTCGGTATCAGACTTGTCGCAGTGGTGCAATTTTATTTTAGCGTCCATAGGATACTCCAGTGAATAAAATACTTAGGTAATTATTACACGTAAGGTCATTCTTGACTTCAGTTTAATAGCTACAACATAATTATTTTTTTTTGTCGTTAAAATGATTTATTATTTATAAATTATACACGTGGCAAATATTTTACAAACGGTGTAATAATTTGCCATTTTGGAGATCCCGGTTCTCTTTTGTAATTTTGCATATCACTGCGATGGATTTGAAACCGAGCAACGTTCGCTCCTATATGTCGAAGATATATATGTGTGAAATAACTTATTCATGTAGAGTTTTATGTATAGGTGTAAATATCCATCGTGCTCACACTATATGTGTCAAATAGATTCGATCGAAATATTCTCATTTTCATCGACGCGAATACGATGTCGCTCTTTAGAAGGAAAAATAAAATCTGTCTTCATCATGTTACCGTTTTGATTTATAAAATGTATGCCATCGTATTTGTGCATATCGTGTAGATATTGTAACGTGTCTCTTTGTAAATAATCCTGATAACTGAATTTCCCGTTAGACGAATATTCAAACGGCAATTTAGTTGACGAGGATCAGATTTGGTTCACGGAGTAAGCAATCATTTCATATCGCCAAAACAGTAAAAATCATGTCATACACATCATGTCGAATCCATGTTTCTCTCTCTCTCTTCCTTAACTTTCTGTATCTTCTGTTAATTTTCTTAATGTATTTTAACATCGACGGCTTGCGAGAACAGGCCCAGAATATCGCTAACGATGCCTTAGATTATCATAAAATATAATTAGATTGCACTCGCGGGGATAACAGCAAATATGAAAAATAATATGATTTAATGATATAACACAATATTGCAATTTCAATTAATATTGTAATATCGTAATTTTTATTTGTGATAATCACAAAGTGAATAATTTTTAATTTGAATTCCTTTTTTTTTATTTTGCAAAGTTATCCTTTTCTGTGCAATTTAATCCCATCTGAGTCTTTTGACCGACAACTATTTCATGTATGATTAACTATTATATTCCGGCTTTAAATTTTCATCCCACGCGTAACTCGTGATTCGCACTTCCGCTTTGCGATTCACACGTCGTGATAAGTGCATTTTGTCACGATTTCACGCGCTGAGTGTGCATCGACGCACGAATATCACATTCTCATCATCGTAAGAATACGAATTTCATCATCGAACCAGCATTTTTCATTTGTTTCTAAACCTGAAAGCAGGAATAGTAAAAAATATCTACAAATCGACTTTATATATTTTCTGTTATGATTATACAAATTTTTAAGAAATATATTATAGCTATACATATACGTTCCTGCTTTCTTTCTTATTCATCTGATTAATACATTCCCTTTCTGTTTCCTTCGTCCGACTATGTGTATTCAAGGGATTCTTACACATTTTATAAATTATTTGAGATACTTTCTTTATATTTAAACGAAAAGAAACATGCAGAAATGGAAGGCAAGTAAATTAATATTGTCTAGAATTTCTGAAATGATTAATGTTAAAATATACTAATGCAGAATTTGAAAATTAAGTCAAGAATTAATAATTGTTATTCTCACAGATTTGAGAAATCCTTGAAATCGCAGTGGCTGACACAATTGGAAAATTTGCCACAGACGTCGGAAATCTTCATGTGAAATTATCCATGTTTATTGATCCCAATCTTGCTAATCAATGTATTCTGAGAAATGGACGAATTTTAGCACTGTCACTAATACTATTAAAACTAATTTGATTCAGTGACTAACACACAGTGAATTAACGATTGAAACGCTGATTAATAATGTGAAATAACTTTCAATTGTAAATAACGTTAACTCACAATGATTAAAGGTAAATAAATGTAAGTAATAATTTTAATGTAGAAAATATGCGAAATCGCATGAACGCTGCAGATTTTTCCAGCGATAACGGCGACTTCTATTTTTTTATTCTTTCATTAATTTTTGTAAAAAAAAATTATTTAAGAAATAATAAGATACCGTCACGCAAAGAAATTAGGATCAAAAGAAACGCTTGTAGAAAATAACTCAATGTTTATCTAACTATTGTATGTAATATTATTAGGATGTATTATTTGTTAATTACAAGACAATGATTTGCGTTTCTTTGATCCTGATTACATTGATATATCGCGAATAAAATCAAATTTAATCCTTATGTGATTGGCGGAAGTCGTCACGTGCCGTGCTTTAAATTTTCTCGCTTCATTTGAGCTTTTAATGTCAAACACGTTAACAACATGCTTGCAAATTTGCTCACATTCTTATTTGAATGGCGCAGCGTCGTCGTCCGAGCACAGCGGACGTCAGAAGACCCAGTGTGGCGGACCTCGAGAATAAGATCAACTTACCTAGCACACCTCTGCGAGATGTTGGACCAGCTGGACCACCCCAGATCGTCGATGTCCAGGAATCGTACTCCGCCGTCGAAGGTAACGCATTTTATTTTTAATTAAATTAATAAGTTATTAATCCTCCTGAAACTTTGAAAAAATAATTTTTCCCCAAAATCGATTTAATTGCGTCAATAATAATAATTTTATATATTGTAAATGGTTTTTTATTATATTATACTATTATTATAAGAATGTTGATTCTATTGGCATTCTCGGCAGACTCGACGGCGTATCTCACCGTCGCGGTGGAGGGCACGCCCGCGCCAACTTTCAAATTCTACAAGGGCATCACCGAGATCATCGAGGGTGGCCGCTTCAAGTTCCTCACGGACTCGGAAACCAACACGATCACCCTCTGCATGAGGAAGACGAAGCCCAACGACGAGGGCACTTACAAGATCGTCGTGAGCAACATCCATGGCGAGGATTCCGCCGAGATGCAGCTCTACGTTTCCGGTGAGTCGAGTTACTCGTTCAAAAAGCTTGAATTTTCAATTTAATTTACATATATCTGAAAAATTTTGATACTATCACCGTTTAATTTAATATATTCTAACATTGGAAATATTATAATAGCACAAAACTTGTTTTACTACTTTAAATTTCGATTTCTGCGATAACAGACGCCAGTGGCATGGATTTCCGTGCTATGTTGAAGAAGAGGAAATACCAGAAATGGGGCCGAGAAGAGGCCGAGCAAGAAAAGGTAGACTTGAAGGAAGTCGAGAAGCCCATGCCGGCGTTGAAGAAAGTGGAAAAGGTACGTGTTTTTGTTTAATTCTACACACACACACACACACACACACACACACACATGCAATAAACCAGAAAAATTAAATTTTTTATAGGTATTATTCAATTTATGTAGATATTTTTAATTGAACAAAATATGTTCAATTCGAATAGAATCATTTTGCATAATATTTTCAAACAAAGTTGGTTACGCATCACGTTTACAATCGCCATCAATTTAACGCACATAACGGTGATGTGCGAATGCGATTTTAGCACGTCATTAACAGCCTGATGGTGTCTTTATGAATGTAAAAATAGGTGACACGTCGATGTTAAATATGCAACATAAATCTAACGCCTGTTAGACTCTCTATTCTATAAATTTATGTTCGTACGAAAGTCTCTTTTCCTTTTTATTCCCAATTTGACGGTTATATCGTCAAGATACTATTTCATTTAATTAAAGGGGAAATAAAGGAATAACAGACTTTCTTCATTTTAAATAACTTCATTTAAAATAACATTACCAAATATATTCTGGATAGATAATTAAATAAATATATTAAACGATTTTTTTCACTTAGCATAGTTAACGGCAACTTAATATAGAGATATAATTTTTGAAGATAGTACATCTTCAAGATCTCAGAGCGCATTTTCTGCCTGTTCCTTTCTCTCTGTCTTTCTCTTCTTCTTTTCTTTGTCTACCTCTGTCTCCTAGTCGCTACGAAGCGATCTACGCGGGTCGAGCTGGTTCCAAGACGGCGAGGAAATAGTCATCTTGACAGCGGGTGTGGAGATCTTTCGAATTTCCCTCGTCAGGAAGGGTGAAACTAACTGGAGCTGGCTCAAGGTCTTTTTCTGAGCGATCCACATAATAAATCCTAGCAATGATATGACAACACGACGATTACGAAACATTACGTTTGAAACACTGACGAGACATTAGAACCCAGTTAGCCTTCATTTTTTTAAAATTATTAATAGATTAAAATAAAAGTATAATGAAATAATAAATAAATAAAAATGAATAATTTTACAACGATAACTGCAAAAGTAAAAAGTAGTTGCAGAATGGTAGATCGGTCGTTATTAGATCATTTGGAACTTTATTCTCGCGGCATTATCTAAATTTTGTTTATACCATATAAGTTTTCTACTTCCTCCTTGCCTCTATTTTGTCGCGTAAGCGGCATAACTTTCTTTTCTTATTTTTAACATATGCACTTATGTATAGTTTAGAGTTAATGCTGCACTTCGAATTACATCTAGCCCTCTTTGCTTCTCGAATTATTAATCAAATTCAAATTTCTAGATTGGCACACTTGGCTTTGACGCAGAAAACTGATAAGAGCTTAATATTATATCTCAATCGATCAATATTTGCTTCTTTATGTAAATTATGAAAATTATATTAGGATAATTATTTTATAACACATACATTGAGGGCTAGTTGTACATCTTCACATTTGTCTACACATTTTTCTATTAACAAGCAAGCTCGATAATTAACGTGATTGAAAAGCCTGAAAGTCGCTGATAGAAGAAAGAATGTAAAGTATCGATAAAACGTGTGACGAAATTGGCATTGTTCTAAACCCGTTGCATGTGACATTCCTCATATTAGGAGGAAAGCATTATCTCTAAACATAGTAGAAGTATCATACGAAAAGATAAGAACTCTGATAGGTTTAATTTTATAGCTCTAATTAAAAGATATTCAACAATTAAATATATGTATAAAATAACTCAGTGTGTAAAATCGAAAGAGATTAATTAGTGGCAGTTTCCTTTAGGTTTTTTTTTTAAATTAAATATCTCTTTAAATCAGAGTTCTTTGATCGGTATTGACTAATTGTATAAGAGTGGCATTAACCTTGATGTGTGTGTGCTGGGCATGCAGGACATCTTCAACATTCAGCGCAGGCCAAGTTTGCAGGAGCTAATCGTCGACTGGCCGAAACTAGAGGCACACGCCAAGGAGAAGGTTCGCGAAAAAAAAGTCTTAAAGCAATGCGTCCTTGCATTAGATTCCAAAAAGCCACGAAACAGAGAGCAGTACCGCCCCCCCAAGGCTTTTACTTCCTGCGCGGTATTCTGGTTAATTAAATTTATATATTACGATACATAATTATTTGGACATAAAGAAAATTGTCAAAGCTGTATCAACTAGGGAAGATTGTAAGATGAGATCTCTTTTTACGTTACAGTATTTCGTCATTATAATTTGCCAGAATACCCCCGTGTTTCTTTGGATTTTTCTAAACTTGACCCTTTGAGCGAGATAAGACGTAGAAATTGTGTTGTTGTAACAGCAAAGAGATCGACTCTGCGCGATGTAGGTGTTTAAAGTAACCGTGATTGATCTCTTTGTTTTAGTTGTGGCAGGTATTACATCAATCCGACTGAGGATGTAAACCGAATAAATCGATGAAAACAAGAGCCAGTCAATTATTCGCAAGAATTTTATAGTTAAATTTGTTTTCCGATCAAATTTTGCAAAAATATGATATAAAACTATTAAAATTCGCGATCTTTTCGGAAATTAGTTTAAAATTCTTGCGATTATTTACGATTGAGAGATCCTTTTGGCCTGCGCTTTTCTAAATAATCTCAAAAAATTTCGAAATATATGAAACAGAGACGCGAATAGAAATGTTGATATTACTCATAAATTTTTATGCAGATTAAATAAAATTATTAACAAACCGCGACTGAATTATCCATGCTTCTCATGCTTGGCTTGATTAAAAAGCCTTACTTACTGTCACGTATGCTTATCATCACGCATGTACACGCTTTCATGAATGTTTTCGGACTAAAACACATAACAATGTAGATCTTTAGTCAAATAGACAAGTTTTATTATTAAAATAAATTATACAAATGATTTAAATAACATTCCTTATCTTCACATTTTGCTCTGTTGAGTTATGTGACTCACTTATTTAAAAAAAAAACAGAACTATCAATGTGAATAAAAATGAAGCAGACATTTACTAAAAATAATATTCAAATAATTTAATGTTTGTAATAATATTTATATACATATATTATATTAGTAATATTAATAATATTGTAATAAGTGTAATATTTAATGTAGTACTTTTGATAGTATTTTGTAACAATATTTAACATAACTTAATAATTATTATAATTGTTTAATGACAATAATCATAATTAATTATGCATAACTCATAATGACGAGTAGCGACGATCATTAAGAAAATCCGAGATAACGAAACTTCTGCAATCAAGCACAAGGCTAACAATGACAACTAAATTCGGAATTAAAACGCATCGTAGCTCACCGCTGAAAGCGATCAGCAAGATTGACATGACGTGTTCCGAGAAGATGTGATCGCGGATGTACCTTTTCTTGTTTCTAGAATAGTGGATCGCGTAGGCCGTCTCTGGCCGAATTAATACCCGACTGGCCAACCCTGCATCACTTCATCAAGACGGAGGTTGGACCGATTCTCACGTGAATCGAACTCCCCATCAATAATTTCACGTGATATTGACTGTCTGTTTGCCTGTCGCTCTGTTGCCTCGACAGTCTCTTCAAAATGTCTCGATGATCTATCTATCTTCTTTCTCTGATTCGCTCGAGAACTCGCTCTTTCTCTTGACGACTCACTCTCTCTCTCTCTCTCTCTCCTGTACAAATTAATTGTTTCGCCCCGAAAATTCTACTGCTGTTTCTTCCGCCTTTCGATTAATGAGTTTTATTTATTAATTACTTAAGATGAAAGTTACATCGCTTCTGTTGCATCTTCTGGCTGTGTAACTTTATTTTCTCTAATCCGTCTCTTATTTTCCGAGAGAGAATATTCTACTTAATTTTTAAATTGATTTATTTAACAGAATTAATTTTTTCAAATCTGCTGGTCTACTAAATATTCTTTCAGTTAGAATTAAGTTGAATTAAGTCGATTGAAACGCCAGACAAACTCACAACTGGATTCTCTGGCATTAAATAATACCTTTTCATCGATGTCGTCTCTTGAATGTATTCATAAGCAACGGCTTGTCCAGCAATTACTTTCTCGCGCATTTTGCTCGAGCAATGACGAATATTTTTCTTTTTTTTTTCATTTTTTTTCAAGGAAGCCCATATACTTTTCTTTTTCTCAAACCTGTTTAACACCAGATTTTAACAGTAATAAGCATGACGAGTCACAGGCTTGAAAACAAGCTTGTCCGGTTAGCTCTGTTGACGAACAATCGACTAAACCTTTTGCAAACTTTTTTCTCTAGAATCTCTTTTTTTTAGAATCCCTTCTAAAGAAATCGTCTTCGTTTCTTTTTCTTTTTTTCGTCGTCCTTACTCTCCGTTCTTCTGCTCGCACGGAGAAGTGACGACGCTATTTTTCGAGTTTTCCGCCGATTTTTCCTATTACCCTTTTTTTATAGCCTGGCAAAGCGATCGCTGTCGATGTTGAACAATACTACTATTGGACTTTTCAGTAGAATTTCCGAATATGATTCACGGTTGATCGGTGATCTCTCTTTCGCAGAAACAAGAAAGTTTTCTGAAGCCACTGGTGGACCAATACGCCAAGGAAGGCAAAGACAAGAAAGTCGTCTTCGAAGCGAACTTTTCGAAACCGAATTGCAAGCCGAAATGGTTCTTCCGAAAGGACGTAAGTATTTCTTCCGAAATAATTGCTATTTAATTACATTCTTTTCTTTTGGTGAACTCTTTTTTGCTAAATTGAAATAAAACATTCTATTTAACTTATTTTATAATTAGAAATATATTTTATTTTATAATTAGAAATATAGAGCTATGTATAAACGTTGAATTTGATTGACATTAAATTATTTGCATTTTGTGCTTTAGGAATTATTCGCATCAGCAAAATACAAATTCAAAAACGAGGAAGACTGTTATCAGCTCGTCATCACTGGACCCAAAGTCGAAGACACTGGAAAATATACGATCGAAATTGCCGGCGTATCTAGCACAGCTTTCCTGAATGTCGATGGTACGTAACATGTTTTTGATAAATCTGCTTGAGTCAATCGAATTTTTATATCAAATAAAATTTTTACATTTTGATATCTCTGCATTTTCAGAGCCCGATCCAACGTATACTTTCTTGAAACCGTTATCGAAGAAGACCAGCGGCTTTACGAGGCATGAAGCCTACATGGAATGTACAGTCAGCTCGAATATGGCGCAAGTTTTGTGGTATAAAGGCAAAACAAAACTCGAGGTAAATTCATTATGTCAAAAATTCAGATAAACATTTAATATTCGGCAGTCTCGAGTATTGAAGAAATTTCACTGTTGTTCTCTAGGACGGAGACCAATATCAAATCTCTAAAGACATGTCAGGCGTGTGCCGACTGGCGATCAGGAGCGCAACTCTCGAAGACAGTGGCGAATATACTTGCAAGATAAACAAGCAAACGGACAAGACCGAAACTACCCTCACTATAGTCGGTAGGCATTGTTTCTATAAATCGCAATAATTCAATTCAGTCGTGATTTTTTTATAATAGTCGTTTAAAATTTTTTATTTTTACGAAACTTAATATAATGCTTGTTTTTAGAATATCCGTACAAGTTCGTTAAAGTGCTGAAACACCAGCAGTTAGTAGAAAAGGAAACCTTGACTTTACTTTGCGAATTGGATGATGCCGCGGGTGATGTTCAGTGGTTCAAGGGTGACCAAGCTATTACGCCTGACAAGAGGTAGATTCATTTGATGAGAGAATCATTCTTTAAATTAATAATTAATTCTTTTGGTTGTCCTTGATTTTAAAAACATGTTTTTAATAAATAATTTCTGTACCAGGGTACAAATTAAGGAAGAAGGCAGGAAACGTAAACTCATCATTAAGGACTGCAAAGTCACCGATGCCGGGCTCTATTCTTGCGTGAGCAACGCGGACAAGACCGAAGCTGAAATTGTGATAAACTGTAAATATAACAACTTCGTTGATTTACCCTCAATTACTCTTAAGATTGTGTAATTATCTATTTTCTTGTAAACTATAGATGCCAATCGCTTCAACAAGAAGCTGAAAGACACCGTCGCGGTGGAGAGAGAGAAACTGGTGCTGGATATCGAGCTTCAAGATCAGACCGCACCAGCTGTGTTCTACTTCAATGGCGAGAAGATCGAGCCTAATGAGCGAGTGGAGATTAAGAATCTAGGTGGCGGTAAGCACCAGTTGGTCTTCAATAAGTTGGAAATGACGGACGACGGTGAAATCATGTGCGAGAGCGGTCAGCTGACGAGTAGCTGCAAGCTCACCGTAAAGAAGGGCGAGAGCAAACCGATCGTCGACTTCCCCGACAAAGTCGAAGGACCCTGCAGCTCCCCATTGATCTTTGTCGTGCCTTTCAAAGGTAACAGCTTATACATGATGTAATAAAATTTAATAAAAATGTCAGAGTGTAAATTGCCAAAATTTATATTTGTGATCTTTACAGTCGATGGCACCAAGCAGAGTCAAGTTGAAGCGAAGCTGATGAAGGACGGCAAACCACTACCTCTCAAGGACGTCGAGATCGTCGTTGGCGAGGACAAAGTCACATACAAGATCAAGAAACCCCAACGCGAGTCGTCTGGTATCTATCAGATAAAGATCGGTAATAACCAGGGCGAAGAAGTGAAGGATGTCAATATTGTTATGCAAGGTTTGTATTTTTGTAAAACTGACTTTCCATAAAATCTTACGTCTTATTTCTCAATAAATAATTAGAATATATATATATATTATGAATAAATCAAATAACAATTATTTGTCTTTTTCTTCTTATCTATAAATTCTTTTTTTTTAGACGTCCCATCTGCACCGTACGACGTCGAAGTCAACGAAATATTCCAGAATTCCTGCGTCGTGTCCTTCAAGCCATCGAAGGATGACGGCGGTTCACCTATCACGAAGTACGTCATCGAGCGCCTTGATCTTAGCTTGAAGGCGCAATGGGACAGCGTCGGTGAAGTCATGCCAGGCGAGAAGTGCGTCTACAAAGTCGAGGATCTAATTGCGAAGAGGGAGTACAAGTTCCGCATACGAGCCGTGAATAAACTCGGTTCGAGCGAACCGGCTTTGTTCGGCAAACCCGTCTTAGCCAAGGATCCATGGGGTAAATTTGACTGAAATTAATATTACTTTCTACGACAAAATCCTTATCTTCTTAATAATTAAATATACCTATTAACAAAATAATTTAGATGCGAGTTAAAGGTAGCTATTTAATTTTGCTAATGCTGATTTCGCGATTTGTAAAAAATATATCAATGAAACACAGTGAAAGGGTCAAATGAAAATATTCTTCTATTTTTTAGATGAACCAGGTAAACCTACGAACGTCGAGGTAGTCGATTGGGACAAGGATCATGCCGATCTGACATGGACAAAACCCGACGACGACGGCGGTGCGCCGATCACCGGCTATGTAATCGAATACAAGGAGAAGTTCGGCAAGGAATGGGTGACGGGCAAGGAGATCGAAGGCGATGTGTCTAAGGCGACAATTGATGGTCTCAAGGAAGGCACGCAGTACGAATTCAGAATACGAGCGGTGAACAAGGCAGGTCCTGGTGAACCGTCTGACGCCACTAAGCCGATCATCGCCAAGTCTCGATTCGTTAAGCCATACATCATCGGCGATGGCCTCACGAATCTGGTCATCAAGAAAGGCCAAGTCATCAAGTACGACATTAAATACGCCGGCGAGCCAGAACCGGAAGTGCATTGGTTCCTAGGACAGAAGGAACTAATTCAGGACTCGGCCGAAAGAATCACGATCGACAAGTACGAGAGGAATACTGTGTTAACGATCAGAAAAACTACCAGACCCGATTCCGGAAAATATAAATTGGTATTAACGAACGGTTCCGGCACCTGCGAGAGCGCGGCTGACGTCGTCGTTCTCGGTGAGCTTATCATATCATATGTAACTTGTTAATATCCCGCAAAATTTTTTTAAATGAAACATTTTTCTTGTTTAAACAACTAATAATAAAACTAAATTTTATATGAAATTTTAAATCAAAATTTACAATAAACAACATTTATCTTTTAATTTTAGAGCATTAAATTTATATTGTATTGCTTATATAAAATCATTATCTTTTTATAGATAAGCCGTCGATTCCGGTAGGACCTCTGAAAGTGGAAGAAGTCCGTTCCGATCACGTTAAAGTTAAATGGGATACGCCGGAGGATAATGGCGGTACTGACATCACAGGCTATGTACTGGAAAAGATGGATTTGGATACTGGACGATGGATTCCAGCCGGAGAAACTGGTCCCCACGAGAGGGTCTTCACGTTCCCTGGCTTAACACCTAAGAAGAAATATAAGTTCCGTGTCAAGGCGGTCAATAAGGAAGGAGAATCCGAACCATTGGAGGTCGAGGAAGCTATTGTCGCGAAGAATCCTTATGGTAAGGATATCTCTAACACTCTTAATAATGTTCCTGATTGGAAAGAGATAATTGATAAAATTATTTCTTGTAGAGAGAAATTGAAATTAAAATTGGATAATTAAATATCGTCAATTTAATTAGATGTTGATGCACATTTAAGTCAATTTCATATATTGTTCTCAACAGATGAGCCTGGCAAGCCTGGCAAACCGCAAATCTTCGACTATGATAACGTCAGTGTGTCCTTGAAATGGGAGAAGCCGAAGAGCGACGGTGGCAGACCGATCACTCATTACACCGTCGAGATTAAAGACAAATTCGCCGTTGATTGGGTCGAAGTAATGAAAACCACCGATTCAACACCTGAGGCTAAAGTTGAAGGACTGAAGGAAAAGATGGTGTATCAGTTCCGCGTTCGCGCTCACAACAAGGCCGGTCAAAGCGAGCCTAGCGAGCCCACTGACAATCATCTCTGCAAACACAGAAATCGTAAGTTGAAGTCTTCACAGTTTGTTAATCATGTAAAATTGATAGAGATTCCGTAATTATCAAAAGATACTTTTATAGCATTGTAAAAAATTAAACTAAAACATTTATAATTATGAATATTAATTATTATTAATTATTAATAATGGATAATACTTTAATAATTATTAATAATGAATAATACTAAGAAATATTTTCTTTAATTAAATTGTTATTTTAATTTGATATTTATGATATTTATTATAAATTTATATATATATTTGTTAGATTTATAGATAATATATTAATCTCAAAATTGGAAAAATTTTCAGTGAGACCGAGAATCGACCGAACCAATTTCAAATCAATCATCATCAAAGCTGGTCGCACCCATAAATGGTCTGTGGATGTATCCGGTGAACCTCCGCCGGAAATCAAATGGATCTGGAGGGACAACATTCCACTGACCACTACCGAGCGCATCAAAATCGAGAATGTCGAGTATCATACGGACTTCACGATCGTGAATGCGGTGCGCAAGGATACCGGAAAATACACGCTGGTTGCTGAGAATACTAACGGCAAAGACGAAGAGACCGTCGAACTCACCGTGCTCGGTAAGCTCAAATTTTCAAAATGTATTTTTTTATAGTCTGTGTAAAAATAATAATTTAATAATTCACTGTTTAATTTAATATTTTATTATCTTAATTTTATATCAGTTGCACATGTTGATTTTTAAATGGGAAAGAAGCTTCAATGGAAAAGAATTTACATTACAAAATTTCTTCTTACAGGAAAACCGGATGCTCCTAAAGGACCTCTGGTAGTCAGCGATGTCACCAACACTTCGGCCAAGGTGAAATGGGAGAAGCCGGAGGACGATGGTGGTGTGCCGATCAAAGAGTATGAAATTGAGAAGATGGACACGAAGACTGGTAAATGGGTCAGAGTCGGTAAGGTGCCTGGAAACTCGCCAAACACGGAATTTGAAGTCACTGGCTTGAATCCTGGAAGCGAGTACAAGTTCCGCGTGACAGCTGTTAATGACGAGGGTGATTCGGAGCCTTTGGAGAGTGAACGCGGCGTTGTTGCCAAGAATCCGTATGGTATGTCAATATTTTTTCCCGAGTTAAATGTTATACGTAGTATTTATTGGAATAATTTTGTGAAATATTTAAATTATTTATTGATAAGTTTCTTAATTGATAGATAGTAAATTTTTGTTAATTAAGATGTCCAATTAATAGAGTTCAACTTTTGCGCAATTATCTCTTAAAAAGTTTAATTTCAAATTCAATTGTTAAAATAGAAAATAATAAGTATAGTGTTCAGTATATAAGTTTAAAATCCTGCGCGATACGCCCTGTAGTTAGTTGTTGTTTTAACACGTGATAACAGCAGCGTACAATACCTTAGCCGCTTTGGAATTTTCCGGAATGAGTTAGTCTTTGTACTTCGCCTGAGCCGAACACTCGTGTTGTCAAAACTCGGAAGTACGATCCGCACGATCACGTTCTCGAGTCGTGCATCGCTTTCGTGAAAGCAGTACGATTGGCTCTACTACATCTGATTATAACTCCGAAATTATTACAGATTGAACGAAGTAATTAATTGTGTTCGAAAAGACGGAAATCTTGACTTCGGACTTCCCCTTTTTTTAAAGTGCCTCATGTGGAAACAACAAAATCTGTACAACTAGAAACATATAGAGAAATTGCTGTGTACTTGACAAAGAAAAATTTATCCATATTATTAAAGCGTAAAATTTGTATTTTAATCTAAATTTCAAATCCTGAGACAAATAATCGTAATTAAAGCGCTATTTATAAAGCATAGATATTATAAATTGAAATTGAAATTAACTAATTTTCTTTCTCTCTTTCAGACGAACCTTTAAAGCCTGGAACGCCTGAAGTCACTGATTATGATAACGAATCCGTAAGTTTAAAATGGACTGCCCCAGAATTCGACGGAGGAGCGCCAATTGAAAAGTACATTATCGAGAAAAAGGATCGGTACAAGCCCGATTGGGAAAAGGCTATTGAAGTCCCTGGGGATCAACTTGAGGGCAAAGTACCCGATCTGAAAGAAAGGGGCGAGTATCAATTCCGAGTCATCGCCGTGAATAAAGCTGGACCTTCACCTCCGTCAGACGCGTCGAAGATGCAGATCTGCAAGCACAAAGCTCGTAAGTTTCCGTCAAATATATATAATATTTAATCTTTTATTTACATTTTTCATAATAATTAATGCTAATTAATAACTACTCTTAATGATAATTAATTAAAAAAGGTATTATAAAGAAACATTTTAATACTTATATTTATTTTTATGTAAAAAAATATTCTATTATATAATCTCTCTCGCTTTAGTGAAGCCGAGAATTGATAGAACGAACTTGAAACCGATTGTCGTGCGAGCCGGCAAAACCGTCAAGTACGACGTGGATGTGCGCGGCGAACCACCCCCGGAGATCAAATGGTATCATGCCGGTAGCGAAGTAAAATCCGGCGAGAATATCGAGATTGTCAACGTTGATTACAATACGAAGCTCACCATCACCGATAGCCTGCGCAAGAACACCGGCGTGTGGAAGATCAAGGCTGTCAATCCTCACGGCGAAGACGAGGCGGAAGTCGAAGTGACGATATTATGTGAGTGTCAATTCAATATTTTTTTTAACTGACACAAGGAGATTGTGTCAGTTAAAAATCATCTTTGTCTTAACCGAGATAGGAAACTTTTGCAATAATTGTGTTAAGATGATTCTGCAAAATGCATAAAGCTTTTGCTGAAATGGAATTTGACAATTATAAGTTTTAAATATTGACAAAATAATGACGCGAAGTTATGTATAAATAAAAAGTAAAAAGAATTTTTTTCTATTACTTGAATAATAATTGTATAATTTTATGCTGCAACAATTTTTACAATAACTATAAATTTAATTTCTAAAATGTATTTAGTAATAATTGTGCTAAGATGATTCTTACTAATGTTACAATTATATAGGAATTTATTTTAGGCATCAATTTTTTAAAGATTGCTACATGTTGCAATAACTAAATTTAGAATTATTGATTTTAATATTTAGATGTAGAAATAATATATTACGCAATATATTATACATTATATTTTAAAATTAAAATGAGACTAAAATTTTTCTACATGCGTTTCTATCTGGGAAATTATAGAATTGTAAAATTCTTTTTTCTTTCTATTTTAAATTATTGCATAATTGTTTCTTGTATACAGCGGCTCCTGGAAAACCAAAGGGACCGCTCAAAGTGGCGGATGTTACGAAGAACGGTTGCAAGCTCAAATGGGGCAAACCGGAAGACGATGGTGGCAAGCCGATCACAGGATACCAAGTGGAAAAACTGGATAAATCGACAGGCAGATGGATACCGGTCGGTCGTACTGCGGACACCGAGATGGACATAAAGGGTCTTCAAGAGGGACACGAATACGAGTTTAGAGTAAAGGCTCTCAATGAGGAAGGAGAATCAGAGCCGCTCGTGTCAGACGGTTCAACACTCGCAAAGAATCCTTACGGTAAGTTGAAGAGTAATATTTAATCGAAAAATAAAAATAAATAAATTACTTAAAAATAAAAACATGATAATATAAAACAATATAAAGTAAACCTAAGATGAAATAAATTATTTATAAAGAGATTTTGTCAATTTTTTTAAAGAATTTATGACTCAATAGAAAAATATAACTAAAGTGTCATTTGATAAAATAAATAACTTATTATATAATTTTCATAGCTCAATTAATTCTCTGTAATCTTAATATTTTAGATTGTTAAAAATCAAATATATATATTTTTGACAGATGTTTCAAGCAAGCCTGGAACGCCGGAACTTGAAGATTGGGATGTCGATCGCGTCGATCTTAAATGGGAACCTCCCAAGGACACCGGCGGTGCACCGATTACCGGTTACATTATTGAAAAGAAGGAGAAACCTTCTTCGCAGTGGGAAGAAGCTCTAGTCACTGATTCACCACAACCGAAAGGTCGTGTTACCGGGTTAAAGAAGGGTTCTACTTATCAATTTCGTGTTCGTGCTGTTAATAAGGCTGGACCATCAGAGCCCAGCGATCCGACCAAGCCGCATATTGCAAAAGCAAGATTCCGTGAGTATCTCAATTTAATTAACTAATTGTAACTAAATATTGAAAATGATTCTAACTAAAAACTTTCTCTAACGTTAAAATTTAGTTTATCATATTTTATACGAAATAAGTGTAAATAAATATTTCATATTTTTAATAATTATCTTAATATAATTTAAAATAATATTATATAATATTCTCTTACAGTGAAACCGCACATTAACCGTGATAAACTGCAAACCGTCAAAGTAAGAGCAGGTCAATTGGTGAAGTTAGAAGTTGATGTTGAAGGTGAACCTCCTCCAACAGTTACTTGGAGTTTCGCTGGTACACCGCTTCAAACTGGAGCCAATGTTAAGATTGATAATGAAGACTACCTTACTAAGATTCAGTTAACAAATACCAGTCGGAAGTTAACTGGCAAATATACAATTAAAGCTGTAAATGACTCCGGAGAGGATGAGGCTGATGTAGAGATTAATATTCTTGGTAGGTAAACTTGAATATATGTATTCGTATCTTTGTATCTATATCTCTTTTTTAACTTAATTCATAAGTGTCTAAAAATAAATTTTTCGTAAAATAATTTTAAAATACTTTATAATATACTTTAAAAAATGCTTTGTTTGAAATAAGAGTGTATAATGTAAGCAAATTTTTTAAGTTAAATAATGAATATTGAAAGTAATATTAAGTTAGTTATATTAGGTGAGTTGCTAATGCTCAGAAGCACATTGTAAAATACATATTTATGCAATGAAATTTTATATAATTTTGTAGACAAGCCTGGAAAGCCAGAAGGACCGCTGGAAGTGACCGACGTGCACAAGGAGGGCTGCAAATTGAAGTGGAGCAAGCCGAAGGACGATGGTGGACTTCCTCTGTCCAGTTACATAGTTGAAAAGATGGACGTGACGACGGGTCGTTGGGTACCAGCTGGTATTGTGGACCCTGAGAAAACTGAGCATGCGGTCACCGGTTTGGAGCCCGGCCATAAGTACGAATTCCGTGTGAAGGCTGTGAACGAGGAGGGAGAATCGGAACCTCTGCAAACCGATGTTGCCATCGTAGCTAAGAATCCATACGGTATAATGCTTTGATTACAACGTTCACGTACATACATTTATTTTTACACGTAATTCTATTTTTGATTGAGTAATTTTAGATATACTGTAAGCAATAAATACTTTTCCTAGTTTCGTAACAGAAAAGTTTCTAATTAAAGATGATACTATCTTTTATAATTAAATTTATTATAGATACATATTATATAGTATTTTGTATGAATAATATGTTAGATTTTTTTTTTTAAATAGAAAGTTTTATCAAACATTATATTATGATAAAAATATCAAACAAAGTAGTGATATAAAAATCATTTTATTTAGTTACATTACTTATTTCATTGTTGCAATTATTAAGAGAGAGAGAGAGAGAAAGAGAAAGATTATAAGATATTTTTTAAAATGTTTTAGATGCTCCGGCGGCGCCTGGACTTCCAGAGATTGTCGATTGGTCGGAGAACATGGTAAAACTCAAGTGGGAGCCACCGATAAGGGACGGCGGTGCACCGATTACCGGATATATTATCGAGATGAAGGATAAGTTCGGTACTAATTTCGTCAAGGCTGCTGAAGTGCAAGGGCCCGTGTGTACTGGCACAGTTCCACGTTTAGAAGAGGGCAATCAGTATCAGTTTAGAGTACGCGCCGTCAATAAAGCTGGCCCTGGTGAACCTAGCGAGGCCACCAATCCGCACACCGCTAAAGCCCGTTGGCGTAAGTGTTTTATTTTAATTTTAATAAATTATAGATTTATATATATATTTTTATATTTAATAATTTCTTNATTTTTAATTCCCAGTNAAACCATACATCGATCGCACGAATTTGCAACCCTTAACGGTAAAGGTCGGCCTCACCGTAACCCTGGATGTGAACATAATTGGCGAACCGCCACCAAAAGTCACTTGGACCTTCAAGGACAAAGAACTCGTATCAGACGACACAATACGAATTGACAATGTCGATTACAACACGAAATTCTTTATTCTAAAAACTAAACGCGCGCACACCGGCAAATACGTTATCACAGCGAAGAACGAAGTTGGCGAGGATACTGCCGAAGTAGAAATTACCGTTCTTGGCAAGCCAAGCAAACCAAAAGTAAATATTTAACATTTTATTTTAATTATTTGAATATTAATTAAGTTTAAGAATTAAATTATAAAATTATTTATTTAATTTATGAATTATTGTAATTTAATTATTCTTATCTTTCATAAGTTGTCTTGAAAATTTGACAATAGGATTAAATATCTTCTTTGCAATTCAGGGCCCCTTAGAAGTGAGCGATGTTAACAAACACGGCTGCAAACTCAAATGGGACAAACCTGAAGACGATGGTGGTGCCCCGGTTGAATATTACGAGATCGAGAAGCTGGATCCTCTTACAGGGCAATGGGTACCCTGCGGTCGTAGTACCGAACCTGAGGCAACGATCACCGGGTTGCAGGAGGGCAAGCCATACAAATTCCGCGTGAAAGCCGTCAACAGGGAAGGAGAATCCGACGATTTGGAGGCGGACAAGTCTATCATAGCCAAGAATCCATTCGGTATGCATTTCGAAATCCGTAGAATTTGTATTTGTAACTTGAAAACTGAAAACGATTTTAATTTGAAATTATATACATTTTTATACATCTATTTCGCATATATTGTGAATTACTTTTTCGATTTTAGACGAACCGGGCAAGCCCGGTCGACCAGAGCTCAGGAACTGGGACAAGGACTTCGTCGATCTCGAATGGACTCCGCCCAAGGACGACGGCGGCGCGCCAATCGAGAAGTACATCGTACAAATGCGAGACAAAGAGGGTAGACAATGGGTGGACGTCGCTAAGGTTCCGGGAGAGCGAACGGCCGCTAAAGTGACTGACGGTATTCAGGAGGGTCACGAATACGAGTTCAGGATAGTAGCAGTCAATAAGGCCGGGCCTGGCGAGCCTAGCGATACCTCAAAGAGCGTCGTCGCCAAGCCTCGATTCTGTAAGCGTTGCATAATTGATTTTGAACATAAATTTATTTATCGAACATAGCAATTTATATCTAATTAATTCTGCCTATTGTTTACAGTGGCACCGCACATTGATCGCAAGAATCTTCAGAAGAAAGTCATGCGAATTGGCCAGATGCTACGACTCGAGGCCGACATCAAGGGCGAACCGCCACCAGTCGTTACATGGAAACTCAAGGACAAGGTGTTGAAGAGCATGGACCGACTCAAAATTGAGAACGAGGATTATCATACTATGTTTATCCTCAATAAGCTTCAGCGCTCAGACACCGGAACTTATACCGTCATCGCCAAGAATGACAGCGGCACTGATGAAGTCGATGTTGAGCTTCAGGTACAATAATTACTTCCTAAATTGTTTATATAAATTCTGTCGAGAGTAGGAAACTATTTGTTAGAGCAGTCCCTGCTAAATATAAGTTTTTTTAAGTCGTTTATTATCGTATTGTTACCGTTTATCAGGTTCTAAGCAAGCCTGGCAAACCGAAAGGACCGCTTGATGTGTCCGATGTGACGGCCGAGGGTTGCAAGCTGAAATGGGACAAACCCGACGACGATGGTGGTGAACCGGTTGATCATTACGTCATTGAAAGGATGGACGTGGACAGCGGACGTTGGGTACCATGTGGTACGAGCAAAACTCCAGAGGCGGAAGTATCCGGTTTGAACGAGGGCAAGGATTATCAATTCCGTGTCAAAGCTGTCAATTCTGAGGGCGAGTCTGAACCTTTGGAAACGTCCATACCGACAACTGCCAAAAATCCTTATTGTAAATATCTTATTATCATATTATATATATTTAATCAATTTTGAATTTTTATTATTATTTAAAATGATACATTTTCTAAAACATTTGTTTCTAATTACAGCTGAACCCGATGCACCTAGCAAACCCGAATTAAAGGACTGGTCGAAGAATCATGTCGATCTGAAATGGAAAGCCCCGAAGAAGGATGGCGGTGCGCCTATCGAGAAGTATATCATCGAGAAGAAAGATCAGTACGGCAAGTGGCAGAAAGCCGTGGAAGTTCCAGGCAACAAAACCGAAGCCAAAGTGCCAGACCTCGTAGAGGGTCAGAAATATCAATTCCGGGTCAAAGCCGTGAACAAGGGTGGCCAGAGCAAGCCCAGCGAGCCCAGCGACACNCTGACCGCCAAGGATCGNTATGCCGCACCTAAGATTGATCGCACGAANCTGAAGGATATCACGATTAAGGCCGGCAACGTTATTCGGTTGGATGTCAAAGTCACGGGTGAACCGCCGCCAAGTAAGACCTGGTTCTTGAACAAGGCCAAGCAGGAATCCGGCAACCTCCTGACCATCGAGACGGAGGATTACAAGACCAAATTCGTAGTTTCATCGGCGACCAGGGCGCATTGCGGCACTCTGACGTTGAAAGCGGAGAACAGTTCCGGCAAAGATGAGGCGTCTATCGAGATCCTGGTGCTGGACAAGCCTAGCAAGCCGGAAGGACCGCTCAAAGTTTCCGATGTACACAAAGAGGGCTGTACTCTCAAGTGGAATCCGCCCGCAGACGACGGCGGTGCACCTTTGGACCACTACGTAGTCGAGAAAATGGACACGGAAACTGGCAGGTGGATACCGGTCGCACGTACCAAGGAACCTACGATGGCGGTTGAAAATCTGGTGCCCGGACAGGAATATAAGTTCCGAGTCGCGGCTGTAAACGCGGAAGGTGAATCCGAACCATTGGAGACCGAATACGGAATCGTCGCCAAGAATCCATTCGGTAAGAAATTAGTCTCTACTTTCTTTCTCAGCGTTTCTTGATAATATTTATCCTCTTTTATTTAACCTTCAAGTCAATTTTATCTTTTTATATTAAAATTCTGCGCGCTTACTCACCCGATATGGAATATCATCTAAATAGAATTTTCATTCTGTCATTCTGCATTCTTTAAAAAGCAAGGCAATGAAAAAATTATTTTAATTAATCAGATTAAAAAAATTGTTGATCTTTATTTCTGTCAAAATTAATCCTTGAAATGCTTTATCTGTATTTCTTAGATAGGTAACATCAATCTTATTTCTGTATAGATGAACCTGGAGCACCAGGACGCCCGGAGGCGACTGACTGGGACAAGGATCATGTGGACCTGCGATGGACCCCGCCGTTAAAGGACGGCGGATCTCCAATCACCGGATACGTGATCGAGAAGCGGGAGAAGGGCGCACCCAAGTGGATCAAGGCGTGCGAGACTGGGCCGGATTGCAAGGGCCGCGTCGACAATCTCGACGAGGGTGTCGAATATGAATTCAGGGTCAAGGCCGTCAACGCCGCTGGTCCCGGTGAACCGTCCGACGCCAGCAAACCGATTACCGCCAAGAGTCGAAGACGTGAGTTCTCATCTATAAAAATATCCGAATTTGATCTCTTCTCTTTACCGCTAAATAATTTTTAGAACTTTTAAAATATATTCTGCTGATAAAAAGAATCTTAAATCAGATTTAATTACATTCAGAAGGAATTTCTGAGTGTAAGAATTTTTGGGAGACAACAATTATTGTAGAAAGTACTAATACACACGGAGAATAGATTGATTTATTGCAATTATCTCTTTTTTTTATTCAGTCCCGCCGAAGATCGACAGACGAAACCTGCGTGATATAACTGTGCGCGAGAACGAAGCCTTCCACTTTGACGTCAAAATTATCGGCGAACCACCGCCAGACGTCACGTGGGTGATTAACAATAAGAGCATCCAGCAAACCACGCATCGCAGAATACAGAATGTGCCTTACAATAGCAAGTTCTTCAATGATAAGCCCGAACGCAAAGATAGCGGCACTTACAAAATTACAGCAGTCAATCAGCACGGATCCGACACCGCCGAAGTCGAAGTCACCGTTGTCTGTGAGTAATTTTTGTAAATTGACTTCTGCACAGTTTATATGTTACGCATACAATTCAAGAAAATAATTATCAGTTTATAATAAACAAATTGTTTCAATCCACTTTCTCTTTGCGACATTAAATACTTAAGAAAGTTAATAGAAGTATTTAATATAATAATAATCTGTAATAAAAATTAATTCTTCGCTTGTAAACGTAATTCTTTGGCATGAAGAATGATTTAATCTAAATTTCATTTGTTTCTCAGCTAAGCCTGGAAAGCCGGAAGGACCATTGGAGGTATCCGACGTGCACAAAGAAGGATGCACACTCAAATGGAAGAAACCCAAGGACGACGGTGGAGAACCGATCGAGGGCTATCTCGTGGAGAAGTTCGATCCGGAAACCGGTGTCTGGTTACCGGTCGGTAAAACTACCGGACCCGAGATGAAGGTCGAAGGGCTTACTCCTGGACACGAGTACAAGTTCCGAGTCAAGGCACTCAACAAGG
Source organism: Tetramorium alpestre (assembly GCA_021460005.1). NCBI lineage: Eukaryota > Metazoa > Arthropoda > Insecta > Hymenoptera > Formicidae > Tetramorium > Tetramorium alpestre. Next base: position 342,143 of record JAJVSH010000139.1, read on the forward strand.
AAGGAGAATCTGAACCATTAGAGACCTTCAGTTCGATCATAGCCAAAGATCCATTCAGTAAGTGGAATATTTTTTACAATTCTGCGAAAGTAAATAATATTTTATGTCTGTTAGCAATATCATGGATAAGCATAATTAAGTTTGGATTATTTATATTGCTATAAAAATGTGTGACGATATATTTATTGATTCGTAAATTATTGACTAATTATTGTATGTTTTTAATTTTAATTTTTTACTTTTCGTAGTATTTGTTATATAAAGGCAATGTTTTTGACAGATTTGCTTTATATTGTTTTAAAATAAAATAATTGTCAGTTTTGTTATATTAATTAATTTTTGTAGCCGTGCCAACTGCACCTGGAGCACCAGAGCCGGTCGATTGGACAGCCAATCAAGTGGAACTCGCCTGGAAGGAACCTGTTAGTGATGGTGGATCGCCTATCACGGGTTACATTATCGAGAAGAAAGACAAATACAGCACTATGTGGGAGAAAGCTTTGGAGACCGAGACACCAGTCACGAAAGCACTGGTACACGGTCTAATAGAAGGCAACGATTATCAATTCCGTGTGATCGCCGTAAACAAGGCTGGCCAGTCGGAGCCCGGTGAAGCTAGCAAGACGTTTACTGCTAAACCGCGTTTCTGTAAGCATTTGTCACATTTTAATTTTTCTGATTTAGATTTCACTATTAGAATAATATGTCTCTTCGTGAAAGATTCAAAAAGATTATAGAAAGTAATTAAATGTATGTACATTGGTATTATTTTTTTAAATATATGATAGTATTATCTTCATTTAAATTATAACTTGTAATAATGAAGAAATTATGAAGTCTTCTTTTTGCCATTGCTTTATTTTATATTTGATTTAATTGTAATTTTTTTTATAATTTTTACATCGTATAAAAATTATGACAAATATTGTATTATCTCAATAATTGATATTTACATCTAAGAACTTAATTACACAAGCGATCGATTTATAACAGGACAGTAATCCTTGTATAGTTGCCACAAAACGTACGCATGTTCCAAAAATAATCTCAATGAACCGCGTGCTTGTCTAAATCTGACATTGGCATCTAATCATCCAATCATTCGTCACAGTGGCCCCGAAGATCGACAGGCGCAATCTGAGGGACGTTACCCTGTCCGCTGGCTCGATGCTGAAGTTCGATGCCAACGTGATCGGCGAACCGCCGCCGCACATCGAGTGGCGTTACGGTGCGATACCGCTTCATTCCGATCGCAAGGTGCAAATCGATAACACCGACTACAATACCAAGTTCAGCATACGTCCGGTGTCGCGGGACGACAGTGGTGATTACACTGTCACGGCTAGCAATTCGTCAGGCAAGGACTCGGTGACGGTGCAGGTGACGGTAACGGATAAGCCGACGCCGCCCGAAGGACCGCTTCAGGTGTCGGATGTGCACAAGGAGGGATGCAAGCTGAAGTGGAAGAGACCTAAGGACGACGGTGGCACGCCCATCGAGTACTACCAAGTGGACAAGATGGATCCGGAGACCGGATGCTGGGTACCTTGCGGACGTTCCACCGAACCAAGTAAGTTGTCGGATTTGAGATCTATTAATAGAATAAAAAAAATTAAGCTAACGCAACGGCGTCATTAAATTCCTTAAACGATACGTAATAGGTCTGTGATTTTTTTTTTATATTTTTAGGAAGCGTTTCAAATTGATTTATTTCTTATTAATAAAGTTCTCTTGTTGTATATTCGATCTTGAAATACCTAATTTGATTGATCTAATAATTCTAATATGCTGAATTTGTTATAGCTCTCGAGGTAACAGGTTTAACACCTGGCAAAGAATATCTCTTCCGAGTGGCCGCGGTCAATGCCGAGGGCGAGTCAAAGCCCTTGGAAGCGGAGCAATCAATAATAGCCAAGAATCCATTCGGTATGTCAACACACACACACACACAAACACACATACAATCAAATATAAATTAATATTGTACAAAATATTGCTGCAAATATAAATTAAAGAAGATATAGAAGAAATATAATTTAAAGACAGACGTCATTATTTTTAATTTGAAAGAATTAAGATCAAAATTCTATTTTCCTGTCTATTTGCAGACGAACCAGGAAAACCGGGTGATCTCCGAGCCACCGATTGGGACAAGGACCACGTCGATCTGAAATGGACTCCACCGGAGAATGACGGAGGCTCACCGATCACCGGTTACGTAATTGAGAAGAAGGACAAGTACGGCGAATGGGAGAAGGCACTGGAAGTGCCTGCGGACGAAACATCTGCCACCGTACCGGACCTCATCGAAGGCCAGCCGTACGAGTTCCGTGTGCGCGCCGTGAACAAAGCCGGTCCCGGTGAACCGTCGGACGCCACGCCGACCATCATCGCGAAACCGCGCAATCTAGCGCCCAGGATCGATCGCACGAATTTGATCGAGGTGAAGATCAAGGCCGGGCAGAACTTCAACTTCGACTGTAAGGTAACGGGCGAGCCGGCGCCGACCACCAAATGGATGCTGAACGGCAAGGAGGTTCGGCCGTCTGAACGTGTCAAGGTCAAGCACGTGGACTACAACACTAGTTTGAACGTGCGGATGGCTACGCGTGCGGAATCCGGCAAGTACACCGTCATCGCTGAGAATATTAACGGCCGAGACGAGGCAACCGTCAAGGTGACTGTACTGGATAAGCCGAGCCCGCCCCAGGGTCCGCTCCGCGCGTCCGACGTGCACGCCGAGGGTTGCAAGCTCACGTGGAAGCCGCCCGAGGACGACGGCGGACAGCCGATTGATAAATACGTTGTAGAAAAGATGGACGAGGCCACCGGCCGTTGGGTGCCGGCTGGAGAGACCGATGGACCAGAAACGAGTCTACAAGTGGAAGGCCTGACGCCAGGGCACAAGTACAAATTCAGAGTCAGGGCTGTCAACAAGCAGGGCAAGTCCGAGCCGCTCACCGCCATGCAGGGCATCGAGGCGAAGAATCCCTTCGGTAAAATAAATATTTTTAATAATTTTATATATTCTCAAGTAAAGATTTAAGTATATCATATTTCCAATATAATTATCATATACGTACCTACTTGTAATTTATTGTATTTAAAAATTTGCAAAATTTTTACAAAAAAATATTAAACATTGCACGTTTCTTACATCATTTTATTTTTTGTAGATGAACCAGGAAAACCAGGTACGCCCGAGGTGGTTGATTATGACACGGACTTCGTTGAACTTCAATGGAAACGTCCCGAGGAAGACGGTGGATCTCCAATTACCGGTTACATCATAGAGAAACGCGATAAGTACAGCCCGACCTGGGAGAAGTGTGCGGAAGTCGATGGCGATACGAACCGCGGCAGAGTCAACGACTTGGTCGAGGGAACTCCTTACGAGTTCCGCGTGAGAGCCGTCAATAAGGCTGGTCCCGGCGAAGCATCAGAGGCGTCCAAGTCCCATGTGGCGCGACCCAAAAACCGTAAGCATTCATTAAATTTTGTCTATATTAAATTAATTGAATTATTTTATTATTTTTTAATAATAACATAATAAATAATAAAACCATAAGAGCTTAAAAAATTGAGAAATTGATTAAAAATGTTTAAAAAATGTTTTTATTTGATAGATTTTACATTTACTTAATAACGTATAATTAATATATAATTGCAAATTTTGTGTCTAGTTCCGCCGAAGATCGACAGAAAGTACATGCTCGATGTGAAAGTGCGCGCCGGTGGTTTCTTCGACTTCGATGTGCCGGTGACCGGCGAGCCGCCGCCAAGCAAAGAATGGTCGCTGAAGGACACCGTAGTAATGGCAGGCGATCGCATCAAGATCGTCAACGAGGATTACAACACCAAAGTGCGCATAATGGAGGCGAAACGTTCCGATTCCGGCGTCTACACGCTTGTAGCAAAGAACGTGAACGGCAAGGACTCTGCTACGCTGACGGTAAACGTGATGGACGTACCTTCGCCACCGGAGGGTCCACTGAAGATCGACAACGTCACCAAAAACGGTTGCGCTCTGAAGTGGCGGCCACCCAAGGACGACGGTGGTTGCGAGATTCAGTACTACCAGGTCGAGAAAATGGATACGGAGAACATGCGCTGGGTGCCCGTGGCCGAGGCTAATACTACCTCAGCACAGGTGGGCCATCTGATCGAGGGACACGACTACCAGTTCCGCGTGCGAGCGGTCAACAAGCAGGGCGAGTCACAGCCGTTGACCGGAATGGACACCATTACTGCCAAGGATCCGTTCGCCAAGCCGGACAAGCCTGGCGCACCAGTCGCCACCGACTGGGACAAGGATCACGTAGATCTTGAATGGGCGCCGCCCAAGAAAGACGGCGGATCGCCCATAACCGGTTACATAATCGAGAAACGACCTCGTTTTGGACAATGGGAGAAGGCCGCCGAGGTGCCCGGGAACAAAACCAGCGCTAGAGTGCCCGATCTGACCGAAGGGCAGGAATACGAGTTCAGAGTCATCGCCGTCAACAAGGGCGGACCTGGCGATCCATCCGACGCGTCCGCGCCGATCGTTGCCAAACCTCGTTTCAGTAAGTTCAAACTTTATTGAAATTAACAGCGCGAAGTAACTGAATTATTTTCGAAAGAATTTTGTGACAAAAATGTATCTTTGTAAAGTAGATACACATAGCATTCTTTTACTTATACGAATATACATATTTTTTTGCATGAAAGTTTTTTTCCTTAAAAAGTAAAAATTTTTTTGATAATTGATTCGCTTGTTGAAAATATTTCTCTATCGATATTACTCATAATTTCTTCTTGTTAATTACAGTTGCTCCTTCATTCGACACGCACTTGCTAAACGACTTGACGGTTCGCGCCGGTCAAAAGATCAGTTACAATATCCCTATCGTGGCGTCACCGAAACCAAAGGCAACGTGGACTCGCGATGGCGTTCAGATTGTGGCTGATGCTCGACATGAGATGTTCACCACCAACACTGAAACATCCTTTGAGATTCCATTCTCTGTCCGTGGTGATACAGGACGTTACACTCTAACTTTGGAGAACGAGCACGGAAACTTCAGGTACTTGATAGAAGTTATAGTTGTGTAGAAAGTAATTTCGATATTTCCTTAACATGATATTTAATTTTGATAGCATAGAAATCTTGATCAAATCAATTTACATTAAATAACATCTCTTTACATCTACAACTTATTTTTAATGATTTAAAATAATAATAAGTGAATAAGAATAAAGATGGAAAAGATTTTAATATTGAAAAATAATTTAAGGAAATTTGTAAATCAATTTTAAATATGTATAACTTCAATAAATTATCAGTAATTTAGTTATATTCTCGATAATTGTTAATTAAACAAACGACGATATTAAATTTTCAGCGCCAGCGCGAGAATCACTGTCCTCGACAGACCGGCACCGCCGGAGAAGCCTTTGGATGTCACCAACGTCACTAAAGAGGGCTGTCACTTGACCTGGGGACACCCTCTCGACGACGGTGGCAGTCCCATTTTGCATTACGTTGTCGAAAAGATGGATCTGTCCCGTGGAACTTGGTCCGATGCGGGCATGAGCATGGTGTTGAGCCACGAGGTCAACCGTCTGATTCATCGCAAGGAATATCTATTCCGTGTCAAGGCTGTCAATAACATTGGAGAGTCCGATCCGCTCGAGAGCACAAGGAGTATCATTGCGAAGAACGAGTTTGGTGAGTGACTTGATAAAAGGAATATTTTAAATATTGTAAGATGTCGCCACCCCTGGGTAGGCGATCACGCGTCAATCGCCAATAAAACATGATCGATTATCGTGATCGAGGCTCGCGCATGAGCGAGCGCGGATCTACGGAGCGCGCGCCGTAAAGAACGGAGCGACGGTCGTTATTCAAAGTCGCTGAGTCGTTGAGTCAGATTCATTAAGTCGTGTCGATCTTTTACTGTATAATTCAGAGCTCTGAATTATAGTTAGTCATTAGAAAAGTGCGTCGTTGATTATTAACCAGTTAATCCACTCAATCAGTCCTCCAACGCGTTGCAGCCAGCGTGACTGCATTACACGCGCGATTCACGTGTGCACAAACGGCCGTACTTTATTCGGGTCGTTTCGCGGGCGTTCGCTCCGATCTAACATTATCACTGTGCTTCCGCGGAAAAGGACATTATATAATTACAATCCTGAGCAGTATACGTGTCTTTTACTATATAGTATCGAGGTTGAAAATAAGTGGTGAAATAAAGAGACGAGTCAGTGTCGAAATGGATCTAACAATAAGTTTATTGGAAAAAATGACGGTCGATGAGTTACAAGAGGAGGCGGATCGCTGCCGCGTGTCGAGGTTGGGCGATCGCCGAACGCTGATCGAAAGAATCATGACGCATTCGAAGCGTCGCAGCTCGGCACAGAGTTTCACATTGAGCAATGCCGAAGAGGAGGCTGCTATGGCGGCCAAAGAGCCCCAGACGAAGCTCCGAGATGAACAGCCGTTAACGGCGTCCCAATTACACCAAATGTTAACGGAGTTTACAGGGAACACGATACGGCAATTACAGGAGCTGCACCAGCAGCAATTACAGTCCTTCAAGGACCAACAGCAACAGTTTTTGGACGAGTTGGCTCGAAGAATGGCTGCCTTTACTAACAAGCCTGTTGGAGAAGCCTCGCTAGCCGATCCAATCGTCAACGGAGCCCCCATCCGCGTGGCACACGGAGAGGAAAACTCAACTTTTAATTTGTCTCCGTTCAGTGGGGAACATGTTCCTATATTCTCGCAAACTCAAGCGCCGGAAGATACCTTCGAATGGTTGACGTCGCAAATCCCAGAATTTGGCGGGACTGAAAACGAGAACGTCCAGGTATGGACACGAAGAGTCGACGAAGTTGCCCAGATTCACGGTGCAACGGACCAAATAACGCTTTTGGCCGCTTCGAGCCGACTAGTGAAAAACGCCAAACGGTGGTATGAATTCCAGACGGGTGCGGTATTAAAGTCCTGGGCGAGATTTCGTCAGGAAATAATTAAAAGATTTCACCATGAAATCCCTTTTTCTAAAGCTATGCAAAAAGTGGAGGCCAGGAAGTGGATGTGGCAAAAGGAATCTTTCGACCACTATGTGAACGATAAATTGTACTTAATGCAGCAGATGAATTTGTCACATAAACTGTCAACTTCACACAAAATAGAAATAATTATCGAAGGCATTCGGCGTCAGTCCATGAGAATGGCGGCTCTTTCGATTAAGGCAGAGACCAGAGAACTCGGAGAGTTCGTGAAGAAGATGCGCCACATTGCCACCAATATCTGACAAAAAGAGAGAAAACAACATCTAAATAAAAATGATAAAAACTTTAAAATTTGTATGCATCGTGAAAAAGCTTAAGATATATTTGTGTATGCAGGAGAAATAATGATATTATTATTAATAAACGCGCCTGTGCGATTTTCAGATGAACCGGACGCGCCTGGCAAACCACAGATCACGGACTGGGACAAGGACCACGTAGATCTGCAATGGCCAGTGCCGAAGAACGACGGTGGATCGCCGATCACAGGCTACATCGTCCAGAAGAAGGAGAAAGGCAGCCCTTACTGGGTGAATGCAGTGCACGTGCCGGCTGGTCAAAACAGCACGACCGTTCCCGATCTGACGGAAGGTCAGGATTACGAGTTCCGTGTGATCGCTGTCAACGCTGCCGGTCAGTCCGAACCGTCAGAACCCAGCGATCTTGTCACTGCCAAACCTCGTTACCGTAAGTTGTGGATTTACATAGAATTAATTTTAAAAAACAATTTGATTAAAAATTTGTTGAAGATAGTAAATTACATTCTCTAATTTTATCGATTTTATTAATTTTTATTACTTCTTTAGTGGCTCCGAAGATCAAGACGCCCTTGCAGGACGTTCGTATCAAGGCTGGACTTATTTTCCACGTGGATATTGACTTTATCGGCGAACCGACGCCGGAGGCAACATGGAGCGTAGGAAGCAACGAGTTGACTTCCAACGACAGGACGACAATCACGTCAATCGGCTATCACACGATTGTGCACATCGTCAATGCCAAGAGATCCGATTCGGGTTTGTACCATCTATTGCTGAAGAACAGCAGCGGCATAGATGAAGGCAGCTTCCAAATGACTGTCTTGGATAAACCCGGACCGCCGGAAGGTCCTTTGCAGTACGAAGAAATCACCAGCCAGTCTGTCACGCTCTCGTGGAAGCCACCTAAGGATAATGGAGGCAGCGAACTTACGTAAATACATTTTTAATATTCGGAAAACATTAACTGTGAAATAAATTTTAGATTGCAAATCATTTTTGCGATACGTACATTTTTATCGCGTTTAATCCAATTCTTTGCGTAACTCCTATATATTTTTATTTGAATTTAATTTCTCTCTTTGTGATTTGTTTTATTGGAATTATAATTTCACGTAGTAGAAATGTCATATAAAAAATTATACGTTGTAAGTTCTAAAAGTTTTTAATCAAAGAATATAAAAAAAGTGTAAAATAATATAACCAATTTTTTACTTACAGTGGATATGTTATTGAAAAACGCGATCTCACGCATGGTGGCGGCTGGGTACCAGCAGTTACGCACGTTAATCCCAAGTATAATCATGCGACTGTGCCAAGGTTGCTCGAGGGAACCACGTACGAATTTCGGGTATGTGCGGAAAATCTTCAGGGTCGCTCCGAGCCATTGACTACCGATCGATCTGTTGTTGCCAAGAATCAATTTGGTAAGTACTATTATAAATAATAAAGTATTAACTCTCTATCTGTCCTAAATTATAGTTACTCTAATAATGATATCACATATATATCTGATATTAATTACGTATTTAAATATAATTTTTAGAAACGACTTTAAAGTATTAAAAATTATTTCTAGCTTTTTAACTATAATTATCATTTAAAAGATTAATATATTAATATATAGAATTTCGAATAGATACAATTATGAATTATAAATTAATAGATTTTTACGCGCGCGGAAATTTTTATGTTTATCTAAATGCTTCTTATTGTTCTTTTTTTCTTCATTCACACATTATTGTATTTGATATTAATTGTTTAGTGGTTCCTGGGCAACCCGGCAAGCCGGAATGCGTGGACGCTGACAAAGATCACATCAAGATCAAATGGACTCCGCCTATCAGCAACGGTGGCTCCAAGATCATCGGTTACGATGTAGAACGTCGTGATCGCGCTACAGGCCGTTGGATAAAGCAAAACAAGGAACCAGTCAAATATCCTGAATTTTACGACGACCATGTGACCGAAGGCCATCAGTACGAATATCGCGTAGCGGCTATAAACGCCGCAGGCGCTGGAAAACCGAGCGAGACCTCGGCCGTTTTCACAGCTAAACCCATGAAAGAGAAGCCGAAGCTTCATCTGGACGCTCTCATCGGACGCAAGATCAAGGTCCGCGCTGGAGAACCAATTAATGTCAACATACCATTGTCCGGTGCGCCCACTCCAAAGATCGAATGGGCGAAGGATGGAAAATTGCTGATGGAAACCCTTCGCATATCTGTAGGTTTCTTCATATTTATTTTTAGGATTACAATAAAGATAAAGATAACGTTTTCAGTCAAATTAATTTAATTAGATTATTAAATAATTGTTATTAATTGTTGTAAGGAATTTTTAAATAAGAATTTTATTCCATTTTTGAAAAAAACATTTATATTTTTTGTGTTTATAACGAAGCATAAGTTTTATATTTTATTTCTTATCTTGTAGAATTTCTGTTTTATTTTACTCTCCAATAGACTTTATTCTTCTTCATTACTACACGCGTGCATTTTCTCATTTTTATTATGTCTTCAGACTGAGACCAAGAGCGATCGAACGCAGCTGTTGATTGAGAAGTCCGTCCGAGATGACGGCGGCATGTATACCGTGACCGCGTCGAACGAGCATGGAAAGGATTCGGCCGACATCGAAGTGATAGTTGTGGATAAGCCCGGGCCACCTCAGGGCCCTCTGCAATACACCGGCACGACGCAGGAGTCCGTCGGATTGTCCTGGAACCCACCTGCGGACAACGGCGGATCCGACATCACGAATTACATCGTCGAGGTTTCAGATTTCGGTTCTGACAATTGGCGACAAGTGCCTGGATACGTTCCCAGAACGAGTTTTACGGCGAAGGGCTTGACCGAAGGCAAGAAGTATGTCTTCCGGGTCCGCGCCGAAAACATGTACGGCGTATCGGAACCTTTGGAAGGCAAACCCGTGATCGCCAAGAGTCCGTATGATCCGCCGGATGCGCCAAGCCAGCCCGAGATCCTTGGTTACACCCCTAACAGCTGCAGTCTCGCATGGAACCCGCCTATCAATACCGGAGGAAAGCCTATCACTGGTAAGTTATCGCAATACATTATTTTATAATTATTTGCTTTTTATATACAAGCGAAGATTAATGTTTCATTATTTAACGTTTATATTATATTAAAAAATTTAAAGAGCTTCTTCTAAAATTATTAAAGATTTAAATATAATGAAAATCTTAATTTTTTTGTTAAAATTAATTATTTTATATGACTGTACGTTAATTACAATATCTTCAGGCTATTACGTGGAGAGACGCGAGCGTGGCGGCGAATGGTTGAAAGTCAACAACTATCCGACACCGAACACGACGTTCACCGTGCAGGATCTTCACGAGGGTTCGCGATATGAGTTTAGAGTAAGCGCTGTCAACGAGGCTGGACCTGGTAAACCCAGTAAGCCCACCGAACCGATTATAGCCGGACATCAACGTCGTAAGTATACTTCAATAAATTATTTTATTATATTATAACAAATAATCCTTTGCAATCTGAAATATTAGTTCCAATTCCGTTCCAATTTTATTTATTAAGTGATCATTAGCTTTCTAATTATTAAAGATTACCATGTTTTCTATAATAATTAATTATTGTCGTTCTCATCATAGTGCGTCCTGACGCGCCCGAGCCGCCCAAGCCAGATAGAATCACCAAGGATTCAGTGACTTTGAGCTGGCGACCACCACGAAGCGATGGCGGCTCGAAGATTCGAGGATACATTATTCAAAAGAAGGCCAAGGGTGACGATGACTGGTCAGATGTAAACGGCGCGCCCATACCGAGCAACGTATACACTGTGCCGAAGTTGAAGGAGGGTGAAGAATATCTCTTCAGGGTGTTTGCTGTGAACGACGTCGGTAGCAGCGATCCAAGCCGACCTAGTAATCCAATTGTCATCGAGGAGCAGCCCAACAAGCCGGTCATGGATCTCGGTGGAGTTCGCGACATCACCGTACGTGCCGGCGAGGACTTTTCTATTCATGTGCCTTACATTGGCTTCCCCAAGCCAACAGCAACGTGGTTCGCCAACGATGTCGTTAAGGATGAAACCGATCCACGTGTGCATCAACAGCTGGCCGATGATTTTGCCAGGTACGTTTGCAATTATTATAAACTTTTTCACAGATTTTATTAATTTAATTTTTCAAGTTTAATATCATACTCTATATTACTTATTACTATTTAGAGAATGTGATTACAATATTGTGATGGATAACATTTGACAATTATGTTAAGATAATTATTGTTGAGAAGAAATTTTTGACTGTATAAAATATCTAAATTCAGAATTTCTTCATCACGGTGATTAATGATCGGTAATAATAATATTACACGTATATTACCGATTAATCTTTTGCTGTAGCTTGGTAGTGAAGAATGCAAAACGTTCGGACGGAGGGCAGTACAGACTCCAGCTGCGCAACTCGTCCGGCTTTGACACGGCGACTGTTAATGTCAAGGTCCTCGATCGTCCTAGCCCACCTGAAAATCTCCGCGCGGATGAATTCGGCGGCGATGCCCTCACCCTCTTCTGGAACCCGCCTAAGGACAATGGCGGTGCTGATATCACTAACTATGTGATCGAGAAGAAGGAACCGAAGGCCGCCACGTGGTCCAAAGTAAGAAATATTATAGAAATTATTATCAAGAGCGAGAAAAAAAATGAAATAAAGGATAATTAGGAAAACTAACATAGAAATTGATTTGAAAGTAGATTTGAAAGTAAATACCAGAGATTCTAAAAGGAAGAACCTTGCAGGTAAGCAGTTACGTTACAACACCATTTGTGCGGGTAAGGAATCTGACGGTTGGTCAAGTCTACGAATTCCGGGTGATGGCGGAGAACCAGTATGGCACATCGGATCCAGCGACAACGATCGATCCGATCAAGGCGCGACATCCATTTGATCCACCGGGTGCGCCTGGCACACCTCGCGGTGTGGAAACTACCGAGGACAGCATTACCATTACTTGGACCAAGCCTCGTCATGACGGTGGCTCACCGATCCTCGGATATGTCATCGAGAAACGTCTCCTGAACGAAGATAAATGGGTCAAAGCCACTCCGGCTCTGGTGCATGACACTACTTACAAGTGAACGACCTATATTATTATATGCTATCGAAAAGTGTCTTTGGTTTAACAAGATGTTTAATTCTTTTCATTGGTTATAGGGTTACGGGACTGATTGAAAATCACGATTACGAATTCCGCGTAGCTGCGGAAAATGCCGCCGGTCGTGGACCATGGAGCTCCAATTCTGACGTTATTCGCGCCAGCGCTGCACCATGTAAATATATATCTTATTTAACAGGATTTTATTTTACGAGTAAAGAAAAATATTTTACAGTGAAAATGATAAAATTATTATTGTATGTTAAGAATTAGAATTAACGATGGAATTAAGTTACAGTAATTTTAAAGTGTTAATTTACACAAAAGTTTGTGTAATATTGTTACATGAATTATAAAATTTTTTTAATTAATTGATAGGGTGTAGATATATTAATTTATTATTAAGGAAATATTTTCAGATCTTCTCTAGAATCAAATTTTTTATTATTGTAATTCTTCAAACGTAAATTGATAAGATTTGAACAAAATTCAATATATTTTCGTTTTGTTACAGTCCCACCGAAGATCACAAGCGATCTCAGTATCCGTGACATGACCGTGATTGCCGGAGAACCGTTTACCATCACGGTGCCGTATACGGCCAATCCTAAACCGAGACCAAATTGGTCCATCAATGGCGAGGAGGTTCTCACTGGAGAGAGGATTAAATTCGAGACGACAGACGTGGCCTCGCAGTTTATCAATAAGAAGGCAAAGAGATCGGATACTGGCACATACACGATATATCTCACGAACACTGTCGGCACGGACTCTGCTTCGTGCAAAGTCCTCGTTGTCGGTAAATTCTCGTTATCTATCAATCTCTAACTTTTAATTCATATTTTAGATCATATTTTAGATTCTTACATTTTAATTACAGATAATTGTATTTGGAAAATAGTGAGATAGCAACTTCAACAAATTTTTTTAATTGAGCTCTAAAATCATTTTCTTTTTAGACAAACCGTCGCCACCTCTGGCACCTTTGGACATCTCCGATATTACTCCGGAAACCTGCACGCTGACATGGAAACCGCCCTTCGACGACGGTGGTTCGCCAATCACGAATTACATTGTCGAGAAACTGGATCCAGCCGGGGTAAGCTTTTTAGTTTAAGAAATTCTAAATAACAGTTATGAAGAAAATAATAGATTGTTCCTTCTTTACGACGTAAAATGCAACATCGAACGGATGTCAATAACTTCATCATTTTTCCGGATTTTTTCCAGTTCTGGGTAAAACTCAGCAGCTTTGCGAGGAGCACGCATTACGACGTAATCGGTTTGGAACCGAATCGCACATACAACTTCCGCGTAAGAGCAGAGAATCAGTACGGCATATCCGACCCGCTGCAAGCTGACGAGCCGATAACAGCCAAGTTCCCGTTCACGGTGCCAGATCCGCCAGGACAACCACGAGTCATCGATTGGGATACTTCGAACGCCACGGTAGTCTGGACGAGACCATTGTCCGATGGTGGATCTCGTATCCAGGTGAAGTAAAAAAAAAAAGAAAATACATTCCTATAAAATATGAATATTATTAATATTTGAAACTTTGCGTACTATTCATAAGGTAGTCAGATGAATTTTTTGAACTTTGAAATCTCACTTAAATTGCCTTTCGAAGTTAATATCTTTTCGACACACGCACAATATTAATATTTTACATCATGTTAATTTATAGGGCTACAAGATCGAATTCCGTGACCCAGCTGAGGATAAGCAATGGCGCATAGCAAACGATTACCTCTTCAAAGATACCACATACGTCTGCTATGGCCTGATGAGCGGCCACGAGTATGAGTTCAGAATCCGCGCGAAGAACGCCGCCGGCTTCAGCAAGCCGAGTCCTCCGTCCGCGCCGTTTAGACTCAAGAGCAAGTTTAACGTACCGTCACCACCTGGCACGCCGCAGGTCACTAAGGTCGGCAAGAACTACGTTGATCTACGATGGGAGCCGCCCGTGTCCGACGGCGGTAGCCGAATTACTGGCTACGTGATCGAGAAGCGCGAGGTGGGCAGTGCGATGTGGTCCAAGTGCAACGACTACAATGTCGTCGATACCGAATACACGGTCATGCACTTGATCGAGCGGGGCGACTACGAATTCAGGATCTTCGCGGTGAACGCGGCTGGCAGATCTCAGCCGAGCTCGTGCACCACTCCGGTGAAGATCTGCGAGGTCGAGGGTGGCGAGAAACCGGAGTTCATCAGAAACTTGCCTATCAGTCAGATCATACCGCTTGGCAAGACCCTCGTTCTCGAGTGCGAGGCTACGGGTAAACCGTTGCCGACTGCCAGGTTAGCAGAATATTTATTTAATAACATTTATTTAATGTTTGCTGATTTTATAATTAGATAATATTTATTCCACGAATCAAAATTAAATTAGGATCGAGTGTCATAAGTTGTCATAACTAATTAATTTTTACTAAAATTGATTTTTTCTTTTTATTACATTCTTTTTATTATTTTGGTTCATGATACAAAAACATTTCTCTCAGTGTATTTTTGTAAATTATTACAGTTCTATCATAGATATTTATTAGAAATTTAAAATCTTTACCATTATGTTTTACCAGTAAATAATATATTAATTATATTGTTAATTTTAATCTAATATTATAATTTTAACTTGGCTTCAGATGGCTGAAGAACGGCCGCGAGATCACCTTAGGCGGTCGCTTCCGCGCCGAGGCGTTAAACGGCATCTACAGATTGGTGATCTCCGAGGTCTGGGACGCAGACGATGGTGACTACAGCTGTCAGATTTCGAATCCGCTCGGCGTCGCCGCGACCACGTGCAGATTGAAGATCGGCACGCCGCCGCGCATCGAGCGCATGCCGGGCGATCTCTACCTACCGGAGGGCGACAATACGAAGATCAAGATCTATTACAGCGGCGATCAGCCGATGGAGGTGACTCTGAAGAAGGACGGTCGCCAAATCCAGGAGACTACGCATATCAAATATACCGTGTTCGACGAATACCTCATTATCTTCATCAAGGATATCCAGAAGGATGACGCCGGCACTTACGATCTGTCCATTTCGAACGACAGTGGCAGCGTCAGCGCATCTTTCAACGTCTACATCACCGGACTGCCTGGACCGCCGACCGGACCGCTTGACGTTTCCGACATTGACAAGCACACGTGCACCTTGTCCTGGCACCCGCCCAAGTACGACGGCGGTCTTCGGGTCACTCACTACGTGGTGGAGCGCCGCGACGTCAGCCACACGCACTGGATTACTGTGTCGTCCTTCTGCAAAGACACCACCTTCGTCGTGCAGGGTCTCACCGAGGGTCAAGAATATCTCTTCCGGGTGATGGCCGCCAATGATAACGGCATGGGTCCGCCATTGGACGGCACCAATCCGATCAAGGCCAAGGCGCCGTTCGATCCACCGGGACCGCCCGGTACACCCAAGGTCATCGAGGTGGGTGGCGACTTCGTCAATCTCTCCTGGGAGAAACCGGAAACGGATGGCGGTGCCAAGATCCAGGGTTACTGGATCGATAAGAGAGAGGTCGGCAGTCAAGCCTGGCAGCGCGTGAACGTCAGCCTCTGTCTGCCGACACAAATCAACATCAGCAACCTGATCGAGGGAAGGCAATACGAGTTCCGGGTGTTTGCTCAGAACGTCGCGGGACTTAGTCCTGAATCAAAGGCCTCGACCTCCGTGAAGATCGTCGATCCACAAGCGGCGAAGCCTCCGGAGGTCATTCAACCTCTCCAGAAGGTTTGTATTTCTTCAATTTTGATCATAAATTGTTATAAGAGAAATTTAAAATAATGCAAAAATGTGCGATTTCTAATCCGAAAGACGTAACTAATTTCTTTTCATTTTTCCGATCAGGTGAATTGCGTCCAGAATCACAACGCTCACTTCCAATGCAAGATCATCGGCACGCCGAAGCCAAACATCACGTGGTTCAAGGGCGCCCGCGAGATTGTAGCCGGTAGCCGATACAACATCTACTCCGAGGGCGATACCCACAATCTCATCATTCACGACGTGTTCGGCGAGGACGCTGACGAGTACTTCTGCCGCGCGGCGAACAAATGCGGCGTGAAATCTACCAAGGGCGAGCTCTTCATCAAGACACCACCGAAGCTGAACGTGCCGCCGCGTTTCCGCGACACCGCCTTCTTCGACAAGGGCGTGAACGTCGTCATCAAGATCCCGTTCACCGGCTACCCGAAGCCGAAGATCACGTGGGTGCGCGAGGGCGAGGTGATCGAGTCCGGCGGGCACTACTCCGTCGAGGTGAAGGAGCGGCACGCCGTGCTGACGATACGCGACGGCAGCCGCCTGGACTCCGGTCCGTATCGCATCTCCGCCGAGAACGACCTCGGCCAGGACACGGCCATCATCAAGATTCAGATCAGCGATCGCCCGGACCCGCCCAGATTCCCGCAGGTGGACAACATCGGCCACGACTCGCTGGCCGTCAGCTGGAAGCCGCCGGTTTGGGACGGCGGCAGCAACATCACCAACTACGTGGTGGAGAAACGCGAGCACCCGATGAGCACCTGGATCCGCGCCGGCAACACCCGTTTCTGCACGCTCGCGGTGGCCGGTCTTACCCCCGGGCAGCAATACGACTTCCGCGTGTGCGCGGAGAACATCTACGGCCGTTCCGACCCGAGCGAGGTGACGCCGCTCATCACCACCAAGAGCGTGATCAAGCGCGAATTCAAGAAGAAGGAGTACGAGGTGGACGCGAGCGGCAAGAAGATACGCGGCCGCGAGGACGAGAAGCCGCGCGACTACGACCAGTTCGTCTTCGACGTGTACAGCAAGTACGTGCCGCAACCGGTCGAGATCAAGCACACGTCGGTCTACGATAAGTACGACATCCTGGAGGAAATCGGCACGGGCGCGTTCGGCGTGGTGCATCGCTGCCGTGAGAGGACCACCGGCAACATCTTTGCCGCCAAGTTCATCCCGGTGTCGCACGTGATGGAGAAGGAGTTGATCAGGAAAGAGATCGACATCATGAATCAGCTGCATCATCCCAAGCTTATTAATCTGCACGACGCCTTTGAAGACGACGACGAGATGGTGCTGATCTTCGAGTTGTAAGTATCCATTTTGGACGGAGAAGTCGTTTGCTGTTAAATTCAACGGGGGATTGTGACGGATTTGCGTTATCCTTGATCTCTATCATTTGTCTCGTTAGCCTGTCCGGCGGTGAGCTGTTCGAGAGGATCACGGCTGAAGGTTACACCATGTCCGAGGCGGAAGTCATCAATTACATGAGGCAGATCTGCGAGGGCGTAAAGCATATGCACGAGAAGAACATCATCCACCTTGGTAAGATATTAATATTTTAACACTTTTATGAAAATTGTTATGGATTTTATTTATCAATTTAATCTTTAATTAAATTTTACAGAAATTTAAGCTTACATTTGAAAAGAGATTATTTTAGAAAGTTAACAATGAATTCCGGAAATAAATTATTATTTATTTATCATCGTTCTATCAATAAACTAAAGCACAACTTATCTTCACAGTGATAACAAAATTTCGAAAATTGAAATACTTCTTAAAAATTTACATTTAAGAATATATATTAAATAAATAAAACTGTTAATCTCTGATTGTTAGTCGTGAATTAAAATTTGTAGCTGCAAACATTTATATCATATTTAAATAATTTGCTTTCAAATTTTATATTTAAATTGCATTATATTTTTAATTTTAGATGCCATTTAAAAAGGTCATGAGCACAATTAATTTGTGTTGAATAGCTGAACGTATTATATTAACTATGTGACATGCGATTGTTTCTAGACATTAAACCCGAGAACATTATGTGCCAAACTCGCAACAGCACGAATGTGAAACTGATCGATTTCGGTCTGGCTACTAAACTCGATCCAAACGAAGTAGTGAAGATCAGTACAGGCACAGCCGAGTTTGCCGCCCCCGAGATTGTCGAACGCGAGCCGGTAGGCTTTTACACCGATATGTGGGCCTGCGGTGTACTGGCTTATGTTCTGTAAGTAGATTTTATCACTTCGTAATTATAACAAAAATGCAACGTATTAAATAATTTTTTCCAAAATATCACGTTGTAATAAAATATTTCGGAGCTAATTGACATTAATTACATAACATATGTAATTACATAACATTTCCAAAATTTTAAATTTAGAATTTAAATATTTAAATATTTTAAAGAACATTACTAAAAAAAAAAAAAAAGAGAGAAACTCTATGGATTAGTATGCATCATTTGCGCAGATTGAGCGGCCTTTCGCCGTTCGCCGGTGACAACGACATCGAGACCCTGAAAAATGTGAAGGCATGCGACTGGGACTTCGACGAGGAAGCATTCCGCGATGTTTCCGAGGAAGGCAAAGATTTCATCAGGCGACTACTCATCAAGAACAAAGAGTACGTTTTTACTATTTCCTTCACAAATCTCTCCTTTCTTCTCTCTGCTGATCTGATATTATTTCGTTGATATTACTGTATTCTTGTCTTTCAGGAAGCGCATGACTGCGCACGAGTGTCTCCTTCATCCATGGTTGACCGGCGACCATAGCAAGTGGACCAATCCAATCGCCAACAGTCGTTACCTCAGCTTCAGAGATAGATTGCGTGCCAAGTACGAGAATTGGGATAAATATGTCCTTCCCATCGGCCGCCTAGCCGAGTACTCGTCACTCAGGAAACTTTTAATCGAGAAATACAGGATTTACGATTCTTGCTTCGGTGAGTAATGCATAATTAATTTTTATGAAAGAAATAATTCGTTTATCTTGAACTACGCGAAGAAACTTAGATACCTATAAATAGATTAGCAATTATAATATGATGAAGATAATATTTAATTTAGTACATTTAATCAAGAGAGCTGGAGTTTTAATTATGTTTAATTTTTAATTAGTTTTTCAAATATCCTTGAAATATATATATATATTTCTTTTTAATTAAATATTGATAATACTAATATTGATAATACTGAGAGATAAATCCCTAATGAATATAGAAAATAAATAGAATTCGCTGATATGTAATGCTTAAATTATACTTTGCAGATCGCCGACAAGCAGCGCCCAGATTCGTCATCAAGCCGCAAAGTGCGTTCTGCTACGAAGGCCAGAGCGTCAAGTTCACTTGTCGCGTGATCGCGATTGCAGCACCGACCTTGTCTTGGTCACATAACAATCAGGAACTGCGGCAATCCGTCAAATTCATGAAGCGATACCACGGCGACGATTACACCTTCATTATTAACAGAGTCAAATTGGAAGACAGAGGAGAGTACATTATACGCGCGGAGAATCATTATGGCTATCGTGAGGAAGTCGTTTTCCTTAATGTACAACGTAAGTGTTTCAGAATTTTGTAGTTTTACTTTTAATTTACGATTATATAACACACTATTCTGGAGGGAAGTTATAATTTTAAACACGAAGTTTAATATTTTTAGATATTTCTAAATAGTGTAATTTAATTTATATTTAATAGGAGTATAATTTTAAGCGATTTTAAATGAACTTTTTTTTTTCAATACTTTGATGAATTATCTAATTATATTTAGGCCGTCTAAATATCGATCAGTTTTTTCATCTCTAAGTCTAAGAAATAAATATTTCTATATGATCCTTTCATTTGGTTCTATCAGCACTGCCGAGAGAAATTCCGAAGTATAGACCCGAGCTGCATCCTGTACGCAGACGAGAACCGTTTGGCTACAACGTGTGGGAGACTATCGAGTCGGCACCAAGCTTCACCTTCCTACTGCGACCACGTGTCATCCAGATCAGACAGACTTGCAAGCTGCTCTGCTGTTTGAGCGGTAATCCACCGCCCACCGTGAAATGGTATAAGGACAGAGAGGAATTGTCCAAGTACAATTATCCTATGAGCAACGCCGACGGCGTCGTCACGATGGAGATCGTTGATTGCAAACCGGAGGATAGTGGCAAATATCGTTGTGTGGCTAGTAACAAGCACGGCAAAGACGAAACTAGTTGCGTGGTAATCGTAGAAGGTACGAAATGAATTTAAGTTATTAACTATTATAAAAGAGAGTAAAAAAGATGTTGAATTGAAGGATGAGAGATTATTATGGAATTGAACGCAGTAATTATATCTATTTTTTATTTAAGAATAATTTAAAACAATTATTCTTAAAGCTAAAAAGGTACAATCAATATTTTTAGATAAATTGCTTTAAAAGGATGAAATACATCATTATATTGCAATTAAATTTTTAATTGACTAAAAAGATCAAGACAAAAGTGATTTGATTTTACAAATTATGAGGTTTATTTTGAGCATTAAAAAAAAATCTTACTTAAATTAAGATTCATTTGCGTTCTCCGAATTTTTCAATTTATTTAATAAAATCGATAAGATTTTTTTGTATAATTTATACTGAATTTGTGTTAACGAAACAGATCTCATTGAGCATATGTTTGTAGGCATTGGAGAAACGGAGGAACAAGTAAAATTAGTGCACGACCTCCTACATTCCGGAGGTAGAACTGTTTAAGAGTATACCCTGTTTGTCATCCTCTTCCTCTGTTACTAAAAGCAATGTTCTATTAAACGATAGACATTTCGTCTTTGTGCTCGTCAAAGCCTTTCCATTAATAATGCTTTTACAAAAATAGTTATCATATTAGCTGTATATTTCATAATTTTTTTATGTTATTCAATTAGAAAATAACTATAAAATTCTATTTATTTAGATTTATTTTTAAAAAATAACGATTTTCTTAGATTATTAACTATTTTCGTTTCTTTTATCCTGCACTTCATGTTAAGCTTTCTCATTAAAAAAAATTTTTTTAAAGCTTATTTTTTTTTAGAATAAAATGCAACTCTTGTGAATTTTTTAATAAGCTTACATAATTATATGCGAACGTATAGTGTTGTTGTCTCATAATAAGTGATTTTGCTCTAAGATCGAAAGTTCATCGAACAACCACTGAAACCGGCGCCACCGCCGATCGTGACAGTTCACAAATACTCCAGCGGTAGCACGACTCAAAGCCAATCAAACTATACTTCTTCATACAATGGCAGGCACACTTCCACGACTTCCTCTTCATATAAGGTATGTGGAATGATATCAAATATTTATTAATTAAATCTTAAAATAGAAAACGTAAATTAGAAAATATAACGTATCGCGCGTATTTTCTCCTTTTATAAATTTTAAAAACGAAATAGTACTACTGATACATTTTTGGATACGACTTTAGGACAAAACCAACGAATCTTCTGACAAACGAAGCATAAAGAAGTATGGCTCGAAGCTCGACACTACAGGTAGTCCATCTCGATCCAGGAGCACGACGAAAGAACTCATCCGTAAGCATACCGTTTTTGAATGCTATATCCCGTGTGTAGCTAGACTATTTAGTATAATATTTAATATTTAATTCTAATATATGAATATATTGAAGAACCCTCAGACGATTCAATGAGATCGCCGCAGTTCACTCAAAAACTGAAGAATCTCACGATCAATGACGGTGAACATCTGGAGCTTACGGTCAAAGTCGACGGCGATCCGGAGCCGCAAATTACTTGGAGTAAAGACGGCAAGGTAAGTTGATAAGCTTGAAATCCACTTGCCATACATAAAATCCAATATAAATTAAATTGATATGTAAAATAAAATTATCAAATAAGAGTACACAAAAAGAATTATAATTGTAATTGTTGTTAATTAATGCATTAAAATTGTGTACGAACGAAATGTTATGTGTCTATTAGCAACTATTTATGTGCACGATAAACTTTTCTTGCAGTTGCTGAGTTCGTCAGAGATCGTCGATCTTAAATATAAGAATGGGGTGGCTACTCTCACGATTAATGAAGTATTTCCCGAGGACGAAGGCGAGTACTCATGTCTCGCGACAAATAGCATTGGCAGCGACACGACATCCTGCAAGCTGACTGTAAAACGTAAGAACATTCGTATCTTATCAACGTTAATCTAAAGATATTGATTAAAAGTTTAATGTAATTTAATCTGCTTTAATTTAATTTAATTTTTTAATTTTTATTTTATTTTTGTTTCTTTTATATTATCTTATTTATTTTATCAGAAGATAAATATTAAAGATATAGCGCTAAATCCAACTTCCTTTTCCAGCCGTGAAGAACGCTGCCGGGAAAAAATCGGGCGATGACAAATCGCCGAAGATTGTCGACCACCTAACGAGCAAATACGTGAAAGACGGCGAGGCTGTGACACTCAGCTGTCGAATAATCGGCGCGAAGAAGTTCGACGTGGTGTGGCTGCATAACAATAAGGAGATCAAACCTAGCAAGGACTTCCAATACACTAGCGAGGCCAACATCTACAAGCTGATCATCGCCGAAATATTCCCCGAGGACTCCGGCACTTACACGTGCGAAGCTTTCAACGACGCAGGAGAGAGCTACTCGTCGTGCACGTTAACCGTACTCGGTAAGAGACGAGTTCTCGTCAATAATTATCAATCGTTTAGTAGAAGAATCCACCACGATCGACAGAATTTTAATTTTTATTCCCTCTGCATTTCTTCCAGCTCCAAACGAAGAGCCGAAAAGCCCAGCGTTCGCGACATTCCCGCAGTCTGCAACAGTGAGTGAAGGCGAGTCGGTTACTTTCACGTGCAAGACTGATACCGCGCCTTTGAAAGGTAAGCAATTTTAGTAGAAACAATTTAGATAAAATAAATAATTTTTTATAATTTCCCTATCTTTCTCTCTTTCTCTCTNTCTCAAGCAGCGTTCAAATTGTTGCTAACAATGTCACAAATTTTTCCAGTGACTTGGTTAAAGGATGGTAAGGCGATCCCGGAGACGAGCAGCAGATACCATTTCAGCTCGGACGGCAGCACGTCCTTCGAATTTGGCATCAAGACGTGCACGGTCAGCGACGTCGGTCAATACGTGGCGCGTGCGATCGGCCAGAAAGGCGAGACGAACTCGGCGTTCGCCCTCAACATCGTCAATCCCGGCGAGCTGTGAAATCGATCTTGGTGCCGGATTACACGTCGATTATCATCGAATCGGAATATCTCTGATACATTCTTCATGGAGAACACATGTCTCTGGGTCGTTTCGCGAATATTAAAGGGCGGCACTTTGGTGGATCTTTGTTCTCCAAAAAGAGTGTATCTTTCCCGCTCTCTCGCACGCGTTCTATTTCTGATCGCTATCGCGCCTTCCACACTCTGGCCTGCCTGCTTTCGCGAAATTTAACAGGAATGCACGCGATGCGAGCGAAGAGTCGAGCCGTAGCGGCTCGGCCGCAGCGAACATTTTTAGAGTATGTGACATCTCTGTACAGAAAGAAAGAGAGACTTTGAAGACTAATATTAATTTCTCTCTTTCTCTCTCACTCTCTCTCTTTCTCTCTCTTTCGCGTATTCTGTATGTAAATTATTCTGGAACGCTGTATTTTCTTCCTGTGTGTTTGTCATGATGTCGCATGATCCGCGCGAATCGTCGGGACGCGGCTCGCTGTCACGACGAGAATCCGAGAATTCGCCGTCTCCGCACACAAGCATTACGGATAGCACGCGCAACTTTTACTACGCTAAAATATTCGGCTTTGCTGTATTACACGACTCGGCACACACTCGAGTACACTCACGCAGCTATTTAACGGGTACGTCGCGGTAGCATCGAAAAAAAAAACAGAAGTAAACGAATATCTTGTAGGATTTTTCCGGTGAGACTGCCAGCATCCTCGAACATCCGAACATTTTTAATATTACCATCTAAAAATCTTGCCGGGCAAATCCCTCGATGGCGTTAGAACGAATACATACGCAGGTATTTTTTTGCGATACTGTCGCGATGTGTCCTCCTATTCCATGTTAATGGTATGCACTGTCGTGTTTTACTTGTTTGAAGACTGCTTCCGTCAGAAAATTTACGATAAAGTAAAACGTATAATTAAAAATGATCCTGTGACGTTATTATTATTATACCTTCCTATTTCATTGACATAGATCATAAGAGTAACTTTTATTAAGAGTAACTTTTAATTTTTCTATATTTGTCTCCAAGTTAGCATTTGCATTTGTACAGAGTATTTTGACAAACTTAATCCCAAATTTTCCAACTGGAAATATTAATTCCTTGAAGACGAGAAAACTTTCAAACAATAACAATAAATCAGTTTCAGAATAAAACTTACACATTGGAGATTGAAATGAAGAGTTTACACAATTTTTTTTCATAAAAATTACAACATCGTCCCCAAAAGATATTGTAGTAATATTTTCGATTTAGGCTCTATAGTCATTGAAGAAGAAAAAAATACAAATATTATATAAAAAAATACAAAATTTTATATAAAAATTATATACATATGTAGAAAGTATTTGCATAAAGTAATATAAAATATTTATACTTATTAAATATATCATTTAATAGTTACAATGATTTGAATGATGTGACAATCAAATAGAAAAACATGGCAATTAAAAATAAAGTCAACGTGATATTTATCGGAATATATAAATATATCCGTTCTTTGCAGCATTTCTGTAACATTTGCATTTTCTAGATTTTTATTTAGATTTATCTTTATTTAGATTCTCTTTTTCTTTCATGAATATATATCGTATTATTATATTTGTAATGTTCAATTGAGTTTCAGTTGAGTTAAATAAGTTGCAAAGGTATGATCCAAATTTGTTGTGTATAAATGAGCTGGATTTAATAGATTAAAGAATTGACTAGTTGAGTAAGTGTTTCTTTTAAAGACCAAAGAACTAAATTTTTCTGGATTTCGTATTGGAATACTATGCAAGTGAAAATGATCTAAACTGTGAAGTGTTATCAAGTCATCACATAATATTCCAGCAGGATTGTAATTATTTTTCCTATAGAATGGAACCATATGGACCTTAGTTTCCTTAAATTTTGTCCGACTTCCGTCGCTATTTATATATTTTGTTTTTCGCTCGTTTTTGTTAGTAACTAGAAAGTAAAACATTTCGCTAGATATTGCAACATCATAGCAATCTTCCAAGTTGCATGTCTCTGTGATAGTTCTTAAAATCATTCTATCTTGGTCCTTCTCTGCAAAACATACTAATGTAAACTTTGAATTTTTTTTCACATTCACCTAGTACATAAATTGTAATATTTACCAATATAACATGACGTAGGTTTACTTAGCGTTACTAGTGGCACATCAGTTGAGATCTCGCTTCTCAACTCAGTATGTAAACTTTTCTTTTCCCATACATCCTCCTCAGGATGATAAATATGGAAAGTACGCAAATATTCATTTATATTCATTAAATGTATAACTAATTTATCATTATAAATGAAATAGTCAGGAACGCTAGTAAATTGAAAAGACATCTTCGTACGTGACGTCCTCCATGAATCTATGAATTGTTCAAAAGCAAAAATTAACACAAAAATAATGTCGTTTAATTGATAAAAGATAATTTTAAGGAGCAATATTAAATTTATAAGTGATAAATTATGAGTGACAATTATAAGTAAGAAACAATCTCATATAATCTATATAAAAAATATATACTAATCCCTGTTTAAAATCATTATGTATATACTTAGGTAAATTGTTACATATATACAAGGATTGCTCAAAAAGTAATACCCCACTTTTTTTCTCAGCCAAATGATAAAGATGTGAAGTCGATAGGAATACCATTGATCATTCGGCTTAGTTAAAGCTTCAGGAAGTAGAAAATAAGAGTTGCTACTTCTCAACCAAAAATAGTATTAGTTTGCTGTATTAGTTTGGAACGCGAGTCTTAAACAGATATCATTTTTAATTCAACTTAGAAACCAATTTGTTACAACTGTACTACGTATCGACATGCTATGCGATTCTTATATCAATGTAAAAAACCTCAAATTTGCAGCATTTAAGATTTCACTTTTCCACCTTTACTATTGGCTGAGAAAAAAAGTTACTTTTGAGCAATTCTCGTATTTTGTATAAGATATTAATAAAATATGCATTGTGTAGTTGCACAATTAGAATCACCTTTACGAATGTCATAGATATCAATAGTCTGCAGTTCCTGTTGATTCTGTCCCACACCGCCCACAAGTACTAATTTGTCTTTCAAAAATACAGCAATCATATGTGTTCTTTCACTTGGCATACTAAAAACATTTGTAAACATTATTGTAATATAATATAATATTCATTATTTATCTATTTACTTTTATCATTTATCTATCTTATCTGTTAAGATATTTACACCGTCACAAGTGTCCATTTCTTAGATATCAAAGAATAACGCCATATATTATTATTAAATATTCCTGAGCCAATACCATATTCTCCACCACAAAGATATATGTCGTATCCTTAAAAAAAATGATACAATAATATGTAACTAAGATAATACTGTTTTAATTAAGATAGAATAAAAAGCAGACTTCATACTTCTGGCAGTGAACTGCACTCCTTCGATATTTGCACCATAGTTACGACAATGCTCAATAATATCTATGGGATATTTGAATGAGGTCAGTTCAAAAAAATCATTACCGTCCCAAGAATGAATAAATTGTTCTTGGTTATTATATTCACAAGATACAATACTGGACAAAATTGTTGAATTCTCATTCTCATTTTCTGTAAAATCTAAAGGAATTTCAAAATCCTGTAAAAAAAAGATTACATTATTGTAATGCATTAATAATATAATAGTATTATAAAAAAAACAAAATATAATTGTGAATCATTTATGTCTTCAAGTTAGATATTTATTTTATTCTAAATATATCGGAAATAATTTACAGTTTCTGTATTATTTGTAAAATTTTTACTTCAAATGTTATTTTTTTTAAGATAAAATATTTTCTTACCNTATCCTTAAAAAAAATGATACAATAATATGTAACTAAGATAATACTGTTTTAATTAAGATAGAATAAAAAGCAGACTTCATACTTCTGGCAGTGAACTGCACTCCTTCGATATTTGCACCATAGTTACGACAATGCTCAATAATATCTATGGGATATTTGAATGAGGTCAGTTCAAAAAAATCATTACCGTCCCAAGAATGAATAAATTGTTCTTGGTTATTATATTCACAAGATACAATACTGGACAAAATTGTTGAATTCTCATTCTCATTTTCTGTAAAATCTAAAGGAATTTCAAAATCCTGTAAAAAAAAGATTACATTATTGTAATGCATTAATAATATAATAGTATTATAAAAAAAACAAAATATAATTGTGAATCATTTATGTCTTCAAGTTAGATATTTATTTTATTCTAAATATATCGGAAATAATTTACAGTTTCTGTATTATTTGTAAAATTTTTACTTCAAATGTTATTTTTTTTAAGATAAAATATTTTCTTACCATCTTATGATACTTCTTCCACTCACTTACAACACTAAGCACATAAGACTTTGTAGTTCTTATATTAATGTTTCCAATTAACTTTAAAAAAGTTTCAAGTGTCAACTCAAAAATTGAATCGAGTGGCAGTTCATCGAAACGATCCAAGCAGAAAGTCCAAGAAAGATCTCGTAGCACATTCGTACCCAATTTCTGTGCTCTTGAACAAATATAAATTACATATTTTGGTAGCATAAAGTGTTTCTCAATCTGGTCAGTTATATCTGATATCAACATATCTGCTGCAAACAGAACGCTTAATTCCAACAGATCCAAGAGGTGATCAAGCGTTTCAGAATCATAATTTATCTCACAATCAGAGATAAATNCAATTTTGTCCTTGTGAATCCAATCGATGAAATCCTACAAAATTATTATATTTTTATTTTGATTGCAATGAGATAATTCATGGCTATAAAACATCATGGCAATGCAATTTATATGTATATGTATGTATATA
>JAJVSH010000139.1:370797-401091 GCA_021460005.1 Tetramorium alpestre
TTATTTTTCTAGCGATAAAATATTCTATCTTAAAAATTTGCTTTCTTTGTTTCTTGCGTAACAAATTACTTTACAAAATTTTTAATAAAATGCATTTTTAATAAACACATATATATACAAAATATAATTATAATATAATTATATATATATATATATATATATATATATATTATAATTATATTATATATATATATGTATATATATATATATGTATATATGTTTATTAAAAACATGCATTTTATTAAAAATTTTGTAAAGTAATTTGTTACGCAAGAAACAAAGAAAGCAAATTTTTAAGATAGAATATTTTATCGCTAGAAAAATAACTCCATTTTCAGATAAGAAATTTGAATCATCTAACCTGTAATAATCTGGAGGGCATTTCATAGTTGATAACGTGCTCCTTTTCATCAAATTCTAAATAAATCGGAGACATAAGCGCAGCAAAATACAGACTCTTGTCGATGAGTTTTTGCCTATCAACCTCGAATTTCTCCTTGTTGAGAATCAGCGTCACTATTTCACGTGGTATTCCACATTTATTGCCGTTATCTTCCATTCTAACACGAGTTTATATCAATTAATATGATAAATACGCATTCAAATATACAGTACTAGGTTGAAATCAATGTCGAAACGAGGCTGCTTCCTTTCGGTCGTAGATATCTCGTTTAACTGTATGATGTCACATGCTCAACTGCTGACTCCAGCTATTCTCTGTTATTCTATTCCAAACACATTGAATCCCTTTGTGCTCAAGAAGTGGGGAAAAGAGAGGAAAAAGGATACTCTTCAGGGACGGAACGAAGGATTTAATTTATTAATATCATTACAACAGTTAAAACCGCTGACTTTATTTCCATTTCATGAATCGAACATTTTTAAATACTTTTGTGTTTAAACATTTGCGTACACACTATATAAAAAAAATTGATTTATGACGATAAAACATCATGGCAATGTATATTATGTATATTATATGACAATGTAATTTATATATAGGTACATATATATATTTATTAAAAGCATGAATTTTATTAAAAATTTTGACATAAAAAAATTCGTTACGAAAGAAACAAACAAAGCAGATTTTTAAGTTGCTAGAAAAACAACTCTATTTTCGAACAGATAAGAAATTTGAATCAAGAAATCATGTAACTTGTAATAATTTGTAGGACAACATTTTACAGTTGTTAATGTACTCCGTCTGAATAAATTCTAAATAATTCGGAGACAAAAGCGCAGCAAAATACAGACTCTTGTCGATTATTTTTTGCGTATCAATCCTCGAATCGCTCCTCGTTGAGAATCAGCGTCACTATTTCATGTGGTCTCCCACTTCCGTTGCAATTTAGATTCATTCTAAAATCGCACGTCATTGCATCAATCAATATCAAGAACCATGCGATTAGGTAGTGTCTCGCGTCAAGTAAAAAAACGTGGCAGCGCGAGACCGACCAGGCCTCATTGACGCGCGATGCCGTTTTAAACATCGTATTATCAGCTCTCAATAACGGCTGATCCGATTAAATTCTAAATAGTCTCAATGGATAGCTCAGGATCAATTTATATGAGAAAAGTGTTTTTATTTTTCTCGTACGCATCCTATGAGCAGAGATATTATACTTCCACATATAGACTCAAAGTCTAAATATGGAAAATATTTTAGGATAGTTAATACTCGTTATCGTCAAATTGCGGTGAGGTAACGCGAGGGAGAAGCGGAGAAATTTTTCATAGACTGCGGTCAACTTGACGCTACAAATACTTCGAAGAAGTCTCCTTTCTTTCAATATAAAGAAGGAGAAGAAAAATGCCTCGAAGCATTTGTAGCGTCAAATCGACCGCTGCCCTAAGTGTGGTCAAGAGGCAGGTTCGAAAAGGGTGATGAAATGTAACACATGTTAAGTTGCCTGCGTTTGCGTCGTATACCTATATATTCAAAGTTAGACCTGATATTTAACCTTTAGAGGGTCGGGATTTTTCCATTGAAACTTCAAATTTTTTTCACGGAAAATTTTTACATATATA
Source organism: Tetramorium alpestre (assembly GCA_021460005.1). NCBI lineage: Eukaryota > Metazoa > Arthropoda > Insecta > Hymenoptera > Formicidae > Tetramorium > Tetramorium alpestre. Next base: position 372,829 of record JAJVSH010000139.1, read on the forward strand.
TATATATATATCCCATATATTCTAAATAGTTTCCAAGTTTGTTGCTGACCACTATAGTGGCCATCCCGACTTGGTACGTCATGGAAATTTTAAATGATATTTTTCGGATTTAAGAGGTTTTTAGAAGTTTTTTGATATTGCTGATCATTTTGATTTTGATCGAAAATTTTCATAAAAATAATGTTGCAATCATCAACATTATTGTAGAAGTCTAAATAAATAAGAGCAGTTGTGTACAACTTTCCAATTAGCACGTTTATTACTTTCCATTTATTATATACTGTGCCAAGGCCAAAGGATCACGCAGAAGCCAGCCAGGGGTGCATTCCGAAATTCAACCTTGGTTATCATAATGCGATAGTTTATGTCACGCACATTATAGATTATAGTAACCAAGGTTGAATTTTGGATCGCATCCCTGGCTCAGCCAGGATCACCGATCACGTGTCGCGTCAGGCATTAGCTCCCCGGCCGCCGACTGGAGTGCCACGTGGTGCCACGGCGCGATGCGCGCTATCAATTTTTCACGATTGAGCGATGCCACGACCACACGATCGTACTCTTCACCTTTACAGATGCTGCGAAATAATGTCTCGTTTTCCACAGCAGGCGTCTCACTCGAGATACAGAAAACGGATCGCGGGATAATACAACTATTTACCACGCGAGTCGTCGTCTTCCGTTCGCGCTCGCTGCTTCTTTTACGACGTGCTGTATTCTTCGTGTTTTATTGTAAAATTTTGAAGTAAATAAAAGTGAATAAAGTGTAAAAATAAAATGTAAAAATAAAAATAAAAGTAAAAATAAAATGTAAAAATAAAAATAAAAGTGTAAAAATAAAAATAAAGTAAAAAATAAAATAAAAATAAAGTAAAAATAAAATAAAAGTGAATAAAGAATTCTTCTTACGCACCAACGTCCGCGTTGTACTCTCATTGCCTGAACCAAATATCATATTTCTGAGAAAGCTTACGCTCGGAGAAGATTTCTCCGCGGAAATTACATAATTTTTTATCCCCGTTAATTACTTATTTTTGAGAGACGAATATTCCCTCCCATGGGTACGACCTTGGCGCGGTGAGAGGGCTCTAGTACCCTAGACAGAATATTATTCAAACAAAACTCTTGTTCTGCTTGGATAATATTCGGGGGAAACTAACGTATCCTCCTCGCGGTACGGATACATAACAATTCAGATGCGTCGTCTAGGATGGCGGCACTGATATCGATGAGAATTCGATGCGCACTCCTTCCCTGGCGATACGGATACAGTGACGATTCAGATGCGTCGTCTAGGACGGCGGCACTGATATCGGTGAGAATCTGATGGCTCTAGGCGAAGGTCCACTTTAAAAAAACCTAACGCGCCATTAGGTGGAACCTCAAGGGTGATGTGGAAGTCCATTATTAATTTCATTTTAAAATTGATTAAATTGCGAGAAAAATTTGAAACAATTAAATAAGATACAGAAATTCAATAGCGCTCGTTGTGTCAGATTAAATTAATAATAATTATTGAACTGAATTATTTGTTTGAGAATGGAATTTTTATTTTTCAAAGAAATTGCTTTAATCACAATTCTGTATGCCAAGTAGAAAATAATGTAATTTGTTTTCTATTTTTTTCTCTCGAATTTTTCCTCTTTTGAAGGCGTGCTGCATATTTTTGCTGCAATTTGGCGTCAAGCTGTGTCATCAAGATCTGCCAATAGGCAACCCAACTTTCTTATACTTATGTATGAGTATACATAAGTATGTTGCGGAAGCACTCTATACATCTCTAAATTAGTAGAAGCATGAAATTACCTAATAATTTTAGAATTGGAGTAAGTATATCGCGTTCTCAGGATATGCGAAATGCAACATACTTTTGTGGCGTTGTTTGAACATTCTTAGAATTTACTTATATGTGCTGTCAGGGATAAAATCGAATTTGTTTGGAAGTCTTAAGAATGCTTTTTTTAAAACAGAAATGGAAAAAAAATTCTTTTTGATTTCTTTGTGTTATCTGGAAAGAGTTCCTCTTGTAAAAAGAGCTCAGAATTGATGATATAAAATGAATTATTTTTAAACTCTTAAGAATACTTTTGGAAAGGAAATGGAATAAAAAAATAATTTTTTTCGAAAAACGGGAATTTAAAAAGAATTCTTAATCTTATCTTATTGATTCTCTGTGCTATCTGAGTATAGGTTTGCAGTACTGTCAGTCAATATTGGAACGCAGCCAGTGTCTGGGCTTCAACAGAAGAATAGTCGTAATTTTTTCCGTCAGTGTCGTGAACGTAATGTCGTAGTCAACGTAGTCGTAGATCAACACACAAGGATTTGGCGGAATCGTAGACCATCACATCTGTTGTATGGCACGTGCAAAAAACAGAGGAAAAGTAAACAGGTATGTACTTTGTAAGATTTTTCCGATGAAACTGCCAATAACCTCGAACATCCAAACATTTTTAATACTACGATCTAAAAATCTTGCCGGGAAAATCCCTCGATGCCGTTAGAACGAGTACATACATAGGTATTTTTACGATTCTGTCGCGATGTGACCTCCTATTCCATGTTAATGATATGCACTGTTTTACTTTTTTGAAGACATCTGTCAGAAAATTTATTATAAAGAAAACGTATAATTTAAAATGAACCTGTTACGTTTTTACACCTATCAATTTCATTGATATAGATTATAGGAGTAACTTTTATAAATTTTTTCCATGTTTGTCTCTGAGTTAGCATTTGCATTTGTACAGAGTATTTTGATAAACTTAATCTTAAAATTTCCAACTGGGAATTGAAATATTGATTCCCTGAAGACGAGAAAACTTTCAAACAATAACGGTAAATCAGTTTCAGAATGAAACTTACAAAGTGGAGATTGAAATAAAGATTTTACACAATCTTTTTTTCATAAAAATTACAACATCGTTCCTAAAAGATATTGTAGTAATATTTTCGATTCAGGCTCTGTAGTCATTGAAGAACAAAAAAAATATAGAAAATTTTATATAAAAATAACATACATATACAGAAAGTATTTACATAAAGTAATATAAAATATTTATATTTATTAAATATATTATTTAATAGTTACAATGATTTGAATGATGTGACAATAGAAAAACAAATGACAATTAAAAATAAAGTCAACATGATATTTATCGGAATATATAAATACATCCGTTCTTTGCAGCATTTTTGTAACATTTGTATTTTCTAGATTTTTATTTAGATTTATCTTTATTTAGATTCTCTTTTTCTTGCATGAATATATGTATATCAAATTATTATATATGTAATGTACAATTGAGACTCTATTGAGTCAAATAAATTACACTAATCAAATATGATCCAAATTCGTTGTGTATAAATGAGCTGGATGTAATAAATTAAAAAATTTACTAGTTGAGAAAGTATTTTTTTTAAAGACTAAAGAACAGAACTTTGTTGGATTTCGTATTGGAAAACTATGCAAGTGTAACTTCTTTACAGTGTCATGTGTTCTATTATCTGTACATAATATTACAACTGGATTACTCAGTAGACTGTAATCATCCCGGTAGAATGGAATTAAACAAAAGACATTTCCAAGAGGTTCCTTCCTCTGAAATCCTGTAGCGTATTTGTACGTCTCTTTTATTGATTGTCCGTTTTTGTTAAAATTCAGTTCAAATTTGGTAGAAATTTCCATTTGATTGCAATCTTTCAAGTTGCATGTCTCTGTGATAGTTCTGAAAATTATTCTATCTTGGTCCTTCTCTGCAAAACATACTAATGTGAACTTTGAATTTTTTTTCACATTCACCTAGTACATAAATTGTAATATTTACCAATATAACATGACGTAGGTTTACTTAGCGTTACTAGAGGCACTTTATTTATTGACTCTGAATATTGAATGGCCATTGAATCAAAACTCCATGATTTCATCCTCGACCAACATGATTCCCATACATCTATCTCAGGATGATAGATATCGAAATCAGGCCAATTTTTATATATAATTAATTTATCATTATAAATTAAATAGTCAGGAACACTAGTAAATTCCAAAGGCATCTTCGTACGTGACGTCCTCCACGTTTCTATGCATTGTCCAAAAGCAAAAATTAACATAAAAAAATAATGTCTTTTAATCGGTAAAAGATAATTTTCAGAAGCAATATTAAATTCATAAATGTTAAATTATGAGAAACAATCTCACTGTTAATCTATATAAAAAATATATACTAACCCTTGTTTAAAATTATTATACATATACTTATTGTTAGATAAATTGTTACATACATATAAGGATTGCTCAAAAACTAATACCCCACATTTTTTTCTCAGCCAATGATAAAGATGAGAAGTCGAAAACTATAGTAGGAAAACTGTTGATTATTCGACTCAATTAAAGTAGAAAGTAAGAGCTACTACTTCTCAACTAAAAATAGAATTAGTTTGTTATTTGGAACGCGAGTCTTAAACAGATATTTTTAATTTAACTTAGAACTAACTTAATTTAACTTAAATCAATTTGTTACAACTGTATTACGTATCGACATGCTATGCGAATCTTATATCAACGTGAAAAATTTCAAATTTGCAGCATATAAAATTTTATTTTTCCATCTTTTTACTACTTTTTCATCTACTTTATTATTGGCTGAGAAAAAAAGTTACTTTTTAAGCAATTCTCATATTTTGTATAAGATATTAATAAAATGTGCACTGTGTAATTGCACAATTAGAATCACCTGTATGAATGTCATAGATATCAATAGAGTGCAGTTTCTGTCGATACCGTCCCACACCGCCCACAAGTATTAATTGGTCTTCCAAAAATACAGCAATCATATGTCTTCTTTGACGTGGCATACTAAAAATATTTGTAAACATTATTATAATATAATGTTCATCATTTATCTATTTACTTTTATCATTTATCTATCTTATCTGTTAAGATATTTACACCGTCACAAGTGACCATTTCTTAGATATCAAAGAATAACGCCATATATTATTATTAAATATTCCTGAGCCAATACCATATTCTCCACCACAAAGATATATGTCGTATCCTTAAAAAAAATGATACAATAATATGTAACTAAGATAATACTGTTTTAATTAAGATAGAATAAAAAGCAGACTTCATACTTCTGGCAGTGATCTGCACTCCTTCGATATTTGCACCATAGTTACGACAATGCTCAATAATATCTATGGGATATTCGAATGAGGTCAGTTCAAAAAAATCATTACCGTCCCAAGAATGAATAAATTGTTCTTGGTTATTATATTCACAAGATATAATACTGGGCAAAATTGTTGAATTTTCATTCTCATTTTCTGTAAAATCTAAAGGAATTTTATAATCCTGTAAAAAAAAAGATTACATTATTCATGGAATTGTAATGCATTAATAATGCATAATATAATAGTATTATAAAAAAAAACAAAATATAATTGTGAATCATTTATGTCTCCGAGTTAGATATCTATTTTATTCTAAATTTAGAATATATTAATATATTAATATATTGGAAATAATGGTTTATGTTAGTATAGTTTCTGTATTATTTCTAAAATTTTTACTTCAAATGCTACTTTTTTTAAGATAAAATATAAATACTCACATTATATAAAATACTCACATTATGATAAAATATAAATACTCACATTATATAAAATACTCACACTATGATAATTCATCCATTGATATGCCACACTAAACACATAAGCTTTTGTAGTTCTTATATTAATGTTTCCAATTAATTTTAAAAAACTTTCCTTCGTCAACTCAAAAATTCGATCGAGTGACAGTTCTTCGAAACGATCCAAGCAGACAGCCCAAGAAAGATCTCGTAGCACATTCATTTGCAAATGTTGTGCTACTTCATAAATGTCAATTACATACTTTGGTAACATATAGTATTTCTCAATCTGGTCAGTTATATTTGATATCAATATATCTGCTGCAAATAGATCGCCTAATTCCAACAGACCCAAGAGACGATCAACCGTTTTAAAATCATAATTTATCTTACAATCAGAGATAAATGCAATTTTATCCTTGTGAATCCAATCGATGAAATCCTAAAGAATTATTATGGTTTTATTTTGATTGAAATGAGATAATTCATGACGATAAAACATGGCAATGCAATTTCTCTCTCTATCTCTCTCTGTATGTATATATATATATATATATATATATATATATATATATATATATATATATATAAAAAAATTATATATATATATATATATATATATATATATATATATATATATATATATATATATATATATATATATATATATGTTTATTAAAGCAAGCATTTTATTAAAAATTTTGACATAAAAAAATTTGTTACGCAAGAAACAAAGAAAGCAAATTTTTAAGTTGCTAGAAAACAACTCCATTTTCGAATACAGATAAGAAATTTGAATCATCTAACCTGTAATAACCTGGAGGGCATTTCATATTTAAGAACATGCTCCGTCTGATCAAATTCTAAATAATTCGGAGACATAAGCGCAGCAAAATACAGACTCTTGTCGATGAGTTTTTGCCTATCAACCTCGAATTTCTCCTTGTTGAGAATCAGCGTCACTGTTTCACATGGTCTTCCAATTTCATTGCCGTTATCTTCCATTCTAATATCGCACACGTTTGTATAAATTAATATAATAAATATGCATTCAAATATACAGTACTAGGCTGAAATCACTAGGCGTAGAAACGAGATTGTTTTCGATCGTTGATATCTTATTTATTTGTATGGTATCACATTCATAACCGCTGACTCCAGTTATTCTCTATTATCCTGCTCCAAAACATACTGGATACTTGTGCGTTCAAGGAGTGGGGGAATAGAGGGAAAAGGATACTTTTCATGGGACGAAACGAAGAATTTAATTTATTAATATAAATATTATTACAATAGTTAAAACCGCTGTCTTTATTTTCACTTTATGAATCGAACATTTCTAAATATTTTTGTGTTTAAACATTACACACTATATAAGAAAAAATTTACAAATTCGTTTTGTTTTCCAGTTTAATTTTATTTAAGTTGATAAATAAAATAAAAAAAGATGATTTTTAAACTTGATACTGTTTTTGTTATTAAATTAGACAAAATATGTTTTCAATTTATTTCCAGACAGTCAAAAAAAAGACAGAGAATCAGAACTATTATACATGCTTTTTTTCCCGCGATCATTATAGTCTAATGTTAATAAGATATTAATTCACAATTAGTTTCATATAGTTGTATTAAAAATGTAATCACGTGAATATAGTGGAATAACATATGTGTTAGGGCGAGAGGAATGATGCAAACTACGAGGAACGAAATAATAAACCTGAGTGGCTACGCCATCTTGGGACGTATAAAGCGCTATATTCGAACGATGTGTGTACCCTTAATAGATTAGTTATACCAACATATTAGATGCACCGACGAAATGTTAAAGATTATAAATTTTAGATTTTCGTGAGCTTAAAACGGGCCACGGGAATTCAGAGATAATTAAAGAATATTAATATTATATCGATTATTTTAGCTGTATCGAAAACAGTACCATTATTCTTAAACTAGAATGACCTTGCAACAGCTAATTCCTAAAGATCCACAGCAGAAATTTGTAAAATAAGGGAGCATTGTATTGTTCCACTGCAATTTTGCCTTTGCATTATTATGAAAATATTTTTTTTTAATACAATTGATACACTTAGAATATATTTTGAGAACAAAAAATGCTTTTGAAATGTTATAGAAGAATTAAAATATTCAAGTAATACCGGAATTTATTTCTGACACGATTGTGAACATAATGAATAAATTAATATTGATGACAATAAAAAAGTTTAATTAAAGTTGAAGAAGCGATAGCACATTTGTACATGCACAGATTACCATCTTCCTATTTAATAATAAAATATATCACTTTTCTAATTACCAATATTAGAAAACTTTGAATTAAAAAAAATGCATGACTAAGGCTCGACTTGCACCAAGTTATTTCGGCTTTAAGTGAGATGTGTATCTTTATTTAGAAAGAAAGATGAAGATACACATGTTTAAGTCTAGCTTAAAGCTGAAATAACGTTGATACAACCGGGCCTAATCGGCTGAGAGACGTCGTTCTAGCTTTCTTGGCATTCAATAAGTAACAAAAAGAAAGGAGAGAGAGAGACAGGTAATAAGACATTCGTGTCTATAGACTTTCCATAAATTGTGCCTTCGCTGCCTTTTTTTTTTCTCACGATAAATTATGTCTAGAAAGCATAAAAGCTTAAAAGCATTTTTTGCCTGCTTTATTTGAAAAGGGAAACTTCCGGACCTTTATTTGACACATGTTTTGCAGGCAAACGAATAGGCTGAAACGAAATATTTTTCTTTCAGAATAATATAATATATATATAATATATATAATATATATAATATATATAATATATATAATATATATAATATATATAATACATATATATAATATAATATAATATAATATAATATAATATAATATAATATAATATAATATAATAATTCAGAATAATTTCTAGTTTGACGTTATATTTGATTTATTGTATATATCGTACTTTCGTAATTTTCTCGAATACGCGCCGATGCGAAAATTGAGACGGCCATCAGCATTGCAGATGCTCATGCATTATACATTCCCATGTTAATTGCTCGCACGCGCCTGCGATAATGACGCAAATAAATGTTATTTACAACGGCATCGGCAGACGCGCAATTTTATCGCGCGTGGCAACTTTCGCATAACTGATTTACGATGCTCCATCGTGGAAGTTTACTGGATAATGTAATCCAGTAGTCCAAAAATATAATTGTAAGAATTCTTTTGAATTCTATGCGATGTCTTTCTGCACATCCAATAATATAATCGTACTCGTGTGAGAGATTGTGTGGATCAATAGTTTAATTTTAACAACACGAAGTATCATGAAAAGTATACATCGTACTTTTAAATTGGAATAAGTAATATGATCTGATTCACAAATGAAGAAGCAATGAGAAATATGAAAAGAAGACAAAGAAAAAAGAAGGAGAGGGATCAAAGAAAACGAAACCAACGAGGAAACAAACATATAAATATCGTGAATATTTTATTATTTATTTATTATTTCCGTGTCATACGCATAATTAATTATATAGGTACTCTCGCGACAATCGTGTAGCTTATTCCGCTCACCAATTTATATCTTTGTAATCTGTATAATATGTACACGGACGGCGCAAAACTGTGTCATCGTATTTTCTCTAAACTTAATAATAATAGATTTGAAGAGGAAGAAATATATAATATGAATAAAAAACACTTACGCTACCATTGATGGACAACTTCCAATCTCTGAGAACTTGAGTCGTCGAATTTTCATTTTTAGTTTTCTTTTTTAATATAAATATAAATCGCCGATTAGTTAATCAATTAGTTTTCCAATAAAACGTAGAATTGTACGTTTAGTCAACATCTTGTAAGTAATTAACAAAGATTAGTATATCATCGCGACAGAAGCGATTTCGGAATGAAATCGAGAGCAAATATTGACATCACAATCGCGGGAGATCATACTGGAGGAGCTGAGTGAATTTAATAAATAATTAAGATGCACGTACGATAAATCGAAACAACACTCGTCGACGTATATTTTAATTGATGATTAAAATTGTTGCATTGGTGCAGTCAAAATATCGGATTTTGAAAGTAAAGAATCCATTATATCCATATGCATTGTACATAATTTATTCAAAATATTTTCCATTTGAATTAATTCATTGTATCCATTTGCATTTACATAATTTATTAAAAATATTTTCCATTTCAATTAATCCATTGTATCCATTTGCATGTACATAATTTATTTAAAATATTTTCCATTTGAATTAATACATTATTTTTAATATCATTTTTAAACTATAAATAAATTTTTTGTTGCAGTCCTAGTTTTTATTTTTGAAAGATTGATTCACGTTCTTCTAAATAGTCGTAAGTTTTCTGTGATATCGCTTCTTTGATATGAAATTTATTGAAGCAATATTTTACTAAAGCTGCAAAATGCCCAAGTTTGAATTTATTTAATTTGAGATTAAATTGCCTGAATCTAAATTTTCCATTCCATTCATTAATAAAATAATTACTAAGCGATCATAATTTATATATATATCGATTTTAAATCAGGAAAAATAAAGGAATATACGATATACATATATTTTTAATGTATCAGACTTGCAGTTCAACGTCATACACTTTAAGCCAACTTTTTAAATAAAATCAAATATTTTGGCTGCATCAACTTGATATCATATGATGGGAAAAGATCACGAGAGCAGGGTAAACTACGCACCAAAGCAAGAAAGATTTGTAAAAAGATTTAATAACATCTAGTTTAATAAAATAATCTATTAATGATGAAATAAAGCAAAAATTATTTCTTTAGACATTTTATAAATAGCTTTCGTAATTATCAATAAACGATGCAATGACTCTTATGCAGTTCGATGTTAAAAGAAAGAAAATTTTATCTCTCTCTTATCTTCATGTACCATAAAATGTATAAAGACGATAGCTACTTGCTAGCGGGAGATGCTATTGGAGATTAAATTATGGTGCTAAGTCCCTATTGTTTCGTTCCACAAATACCGCAAATTGTAATTTACCGGTATTACCGGAGCTCCGATGAGATATTACCGAGGAACGTGATTTGTAATGCTCGTGAGGATTGAATTACCGCAGCCGAGTGTACTCTTTGACGAACGAGACGGTCGAGCGTAAAGGGATGATCTCTTTATCACCCAGCTCCGCGTGCATACGTACAAGTGTGGTCTACGTGCGGCACTCTAGCTTTAAAAGAAGGAATTGTGTCGGCAGTCTCCTGCATCGGGGTACCGATCGCACGGAGAGCTCCGGGCTCAGATCTCGTTGACGTGCTGATGAATGTTGTACGCCCGTCCGCCCCTTCTGGACTCCTTCGGCACCACGACCCGGTGCTGCGGCGCCACGGCCTCCTCCTCGAGCTTCCTCTTGGCCTCTTCGGTCGCGTTTCTCTCGGCCATCAGATCGCTCGGCTTGGAGTAAACAAACCTGGTCTCCGCGCCGTGGGACTGTCCGATGGTCGCCGAGCCCTTCAGAATGTTGTCCTGGGCGCTCAACAGCTGCTTGAACCGCTCGTCGCTCTTCTCGTTCTGGATGTCGGCCATATTGCGGGCCGATCTCGAGGACACGTTGGTCGACGACTGTCCCGCTGTCCGTTCGTTGCTCGTCATTCGCTGCTGATGATGGTCCTGCTGTATGTTCTCCTTATTGGTGAGATTCAGCTTCGGATTCAGATTGAGACCCAGCCACTGAGTGAACAGCGCGATACCCTGTTCAGCGCTGGCGGACACCGCGGCGATCAGTTCGTCGGTGTTCAAAGTGTCTTCCTCTTCGTCCGCGTTCCCAGTGGGCTCCGTCGTCTCCGTGATGCTGCGGAAGGAAATAACGAGAAATTCTTTCTCGAGATTCTCTTATATTTCTTCTCGAGTTAGAAGAGATCGCAGAGATACTTACGCGGAGACCTCCGCTTGCCGGACACCCTGATGGAAGTTGAAGCATCCTATGTGGTACGTGGCTTGCGGCGTGCCCAACAAAGCCGGCTCGATTACCATGCAGCCGTCATAGCCACCGACATCGGACTGCTTCACCGATGTAAATCGCGCGCAGATCTGCGCCAAATCCGACAACAGGTTTATGCATGTCGGCTTATTGGCCGCGTTCTCTAAAAGACAGATATCGACAATCGCAAATTTAATCAGATCAATTTGTCATTCTGATGCCAGTAGATTTTCATTCAATTTAATGCGCTAAGTTTATACGAATAATTTAAATTGCAATTTGACAATGTTATATCAAATTTAATACAGAAAACACAATACATAAAAAGTTTTTCTTTATCATTACGATTTGACTACTTGCCGATCCTTATTGTCGCGTTGTGAATTGGATTGTCGCCGTAGCTCAAATTTAACGAGATATTCTGCTCCTTCTGCTTGATGTTGACGCAAGCTGGTCCGCCTAGATCGATCGTGGCGGTCAAGTTCAGATCGATGCAGCACAGACAACCGGAAGTCTGGCACAGGCACTTGGACTGCGGCGTGGTCGATCTCGCCTCGACTTCCGGCAGGTCCCACGAAAGCAGGGTCTCTGCGGGACAGGAAACGCATGTGTGTGTATGTGTGTGCGCGCGCCTGCATGCGAGTGTGCGGGAGATAAGGCACGCGGCGCGCGGCAGAGAAACTCGGAATAGAGAAATCGGAACGAAACGAAAGTCGTGCCGCCGATCGAAAGTCAAATGGAAGCCAAATTTTTACGCGTTTCACCGCCGCGTCGTAAAAGTTTCCTCTGGATTCTCCTCTTGGAGGAATGACGAATCAGACTGTGACATTTGAAACGTTTGTGCCCGCGTTTATGGATCGCGGGCCTACACCTGGGTGAAGCACATCGCTAAGTGTGCCATTGCCGTGGATTTCCATCGGCGGGAACTTTCTCGCGCATTGTCAAGATCGAATGCAACAGTTTTGAGCGCGTCTTTTGTCGGACGACGACCGTCGAGAGACAATAGCGGCTTAAAATCGAATCTTACAGGATGAAAGTGAAATCAGAGAACGTATCTAATTTCAACTCTTATCCGAAGACTTTTACATTTATTCAAAACGGAGCGATAATTCGAAAATAGTGCTAAAGAAAAATATTGTCCGTTTGAAGATAGAAAACGCAATAGAAATGAAGTATTTTCTAGTTAAACAATTTTCATATTGCATTGGGAAAAGTAGCTTTCTCTGTAATGAAACTGTCAATATTTTCCGACGAAATAACATTGTAAAAAAGGATTATTTATTCCAACAATGAATTACACGGCACTTGACATTCACGGCACAGGCTAGCTTTATTGGACGAGATAAATGAAACGCTAGTCAACATTTCGTTTTTCAAAGTAGAAAGTAACCGGTCATGTAAGCAACGGTCCTTTTTGCAATCGCGTTTATCACGTGAACGATGCAAAACAACAATCGCAGTCGGCGCCGAGCGGGCAGGCAAGCACGTGCGGGCGCGCGTTGAAATCTCCGGGGCGCGCATCCGCGGCCACCCGCGCGGACCCGAATCCTCGCACTAGCGTTTTTCTTAAATCGCATTTTGTCCGGAACAGCTCACCGAGCAATCCAGCGGACGCGACGACCACCAGCGTGACCATCAGCACCAGAATCGTGGCCCTCACAGCCATGGCGTGTTCTCCAAAAATTATCGTTAACTCAGCTCAGCAAGACCCCGTCGTCCCTTTCACGGCAGGGGGAACGCTCGCGCTCGATCCCTCGAAATCGAGCCAAGGCAGTCTCGGGATGATCGGGAGGATCGCGCGGTGTCCTGACCGCGCGAGTGACGGACGAGTTCAAAAATTAAACTAACCGCGCGAGTGTGAGGAGATCTTCGAGAGATCCTGCTCGGCAAAGAAGAAGCTTAAATCTGGACACGGCGCCGGTACCGCGGATGCCGGATCGCCGACCGGTTCGGCGGTCGGCACGAAAACAGGGGACAGGATTGGTCAGGACCGTCGTGTCGGTGGGGCACCCCGGCTGGCCACCGTCGGCGCGCGACGCGACGCGACGCGACGAGGGGGCAACAAACGGCGGGCAAGGAACCTCATCTGGGTGACCGGGTGACCTCCTTCCTCCGTCGGCCTGGTACCGAGGGGGGTACTCGCCAGCGCCGCGCCGTGCCCCTCCGCGTCGACATAGGGCTACGAATGGGGGACAGAGGGTACTGGGCTACTCTTCGGGGATTATTGTCCGCGGTGTTGAAGATGGACAAGCTCGAGGACGGTTTTTCTCGGCTGTCGCTCGAGCTTTCAAGACTCGAGACTTAGTACGGCTGCAATTTTCTGGAAACTTTGTCGGAAGCCGAAGAAATGGAAATGTGCAGCTTCTCTCTTTGGAAATTCTTCCCGAGGATTGTCACTTCAGGGCATCTTCGCGTTCTTTTTTTTTTATTTTTATCGCAGAGCCGTGGAAATTATTGAAATGTCATAAATTTTTTACGGTGACAAAATTGAAATTTCTGATAGATATGATTTTCTAAAATTTTTGAAAGTAGTTACTTATTAGATAGGTAAATCCAATAACATTGAAATGGTCAAAGATGGACGTTAAAAGATATTTTTGTGAACTCGCGACTTCATGTGACTAAAACGTTTTTAAACTCGATCTACTTTCGAGTTTAATAATCGTTGTTGATCTCTTGCTCTTTAAATTTCAGTACGGAATTACTCTGCAAGATTTCAACAAACAAAAAGCACTTTCTAACGCATGTAACGTGGCCAAAAAGGCTCGACTTACTTCGCGCACGAGTGTTTTCTAACTTAATAACGCGCCGGACTTCTCTTCTTTTCTTGAGGACCCTCTCCTCGGCTTTCACCGTTTGAAAAAGAAGTGGCGGTCTGCAAAATCACTTACGATTCCGTCCTATCGATTGCACAGCGTGTCGCGTTCGCGATATCTTTCTTTTCTTCAACGAGCGTGGGCGCGGTTCGCCACGCGTGACTACGAAAGACGGGAAACGGAGCGAAATGTCTGCTGACCGCAGAAATGGCCTGAGTGAAAAGACACTCTCCTTCGAAGGAGAACATTCCTTTCTGAAATAGACCCGATTCGTTATAACGGCAGAAATGCGCGACTTTCTCTAGTAAAATTTATTTTGTTTTTTTTTTCGCGTTAGAAATTCGCGCAAAATGTGTCGGATGACGTTCAATGGAGTCACGAGACGAGGTCGCGAAATGTGGATTACTATTTTTTTTCCAATCAATTTCGAGGATTAAGTGGGCTGAGGGCGAAAAAAGTAGCGATTTCTCTCCGCAGCTTGTGCGGAATTACGTCAGAAGAAGGGAACGACTCGGACGCGGCTCGTAATCCGCTCTGTCATCGATCATCGCCGCAGAAACGACCGTCGGTTAGATAATTGCGCAAATAATAGCCGTCGTGCCGTCAACGGCACGAGACGTCAATGTCACGGACACGCGATTGCTCCGCCTTAATCGCGGATCTAATCGCCGGCGAGTGTAAGTATCTCGGAATCGCCCACGATCCTTTTTTTTTTCCTTCGTTTTCTTCTCTCCCGCAACGCGGTGCAACCGCGGAGGGAAGCCGGGACGCGGCCTCTGAATGCCGATTATCCCACGACGTTACGTAAAAACTTGTTTGCCCCCCGCCTGATCGGGATGACCGACATATTTCCGGGTCGTGCGTCTCGTTCATCGACTTAGGAACCCCCGAGTTATCATATTCGAGATAGCCCGGGTAGCGATGGGCTCAAATCGATGCGCTGTGTTGATTCCCGCTTGATCCTGTAATCGTTGAAGAAATACACTTCTGGCTTTAAAAACAAGAATGGCTCTCATTCGAGTACTTTTTATGTATTTTAAACTAAATAATTTAATAATAATAACACCAACTNAATAATAATTATTATGAATTTTAAACTAAATTATTCGATATTGTATTAAACATTTGCTCGACGTTTAAAATCCGTCTAAAAATTAGGAATATTTATTCTATGAGCATCATTATTGAACAATTTTGAATTATCTTTATTCAAGACTCTCTTCTGTATATTTCTGTTATTTCTTGAAGTTCTTTTAAAGGAATAGAGTATTGTCCTATAAGCCGCGCTACTCGCGATAAGCTTGACGCCATCGCTATCGGCGACCCGGTCGGACACCGGGGAACGAACAAATATTAACCAAGGTGAACCACTCCTGGTGGCCACTACTTTCTTCGACCCACTAACCGGAGAAAGGCTCCTCCTTAACCAAAACACGATTCTGAGGATCGATCTTCGGAAGCGAATGAACGAACGTATACGAACAAATAAACAAATCGTAACGTACGTACGAGCGAACACCTGCATTAATTTCTGCGCTGCACTCGTGTCGTTCGTCGCGTTCCGGATATTTTTCTTCTCTTTCCACTCCCGCGCGACGACGAAACTCCCGCGAGAGACTGGACGCGCACGAAAGTGGGTCTTCGGTTAGAATTTGTGTCGCGAACCGTGGTATTTGCGGCTGGCACGAGTTTACGGCGTTATCGGAGGATCGTGCCGTGTGTCTCTGTGCAAAAATTAGAAAATATTTATAATAATTTAAAGAACTGGCTAATGGTATTAACTTTCATTGCTATACATTTGTTTCTAATTCTTTTTAACGACAAATCTAATTTCTTTTTAACGACAAAATCGCCAGTCGTTTCAAGGTTAAAAATATTGTGGATCTAGAACTTTATGTATTTTATATATATTGTATATTATATAATTATATATATTTCATATAATATTTTTTATTTATATTATGTATATATTTCTGATATCTATAATTTTACTTTTAACTTACTTTAATACAATAAAGAATTGTTTGGAAAATATTAAAGAAAAAAGATTCTAATAAAAAGTACTAAATTTTGTTATAATAGAATTTTTTAATTGCCGATTATCTTTTCAACAACTGTTCAACAAATTTAGAGAAATTTATTGGTTACCAGGAACTGAGTACATGAAACGATAATATGGATGTCAAAGCAATTAGTATGTGCAATGCGAATAAAGAATTGATGTCACTTACGCTAATCGTACATGCATTGCGAGTCATCGATGCGATACAGTTTCATCGGTAGAAAATAGTAGGTCACGTTATTTATTATAGCGACCGCAAATTAATTAGAATCTGTAGTGCTCATAAAATCTCATTTTACATATGTCGCGATTTAATTAATTTGATTTTATAAGGATTTTAAATTAATATTTTGACTTATAAAATATTGGCTTATAATAACGAAAAAAATTTGAGTATTAAATATAATTAAATTTAATTTCAAAAATTGAGAAATTTTGTGAATAGATATTGATTTTCCTGGATTTTCGCCGAAAGACGGTATTTTTGAAAAGTTCTAATACTTTGATACTTTGACATGATTCTTCATGTATCGCCTTGAAATATTTTTCAGAATATGTCAACCTTTTGTGACAACAATTTAAACGCGTACAGATAAGCGCGTCGCGAAGACTGTCGCGTCCCCGGGGCGACTTGTCGCTTTTTCTGCCGGAATCCGGACGCAATTAAAGGACGTCGGAAGTCACCGGCGTGACTTGTCCCCCTTCCGCTCAGGTATTTTCGTGCGAGTTGAATCATCCGGAACCATCTTCCATTCATCCGTGGGCACCGCGGGCACTTGGCACCGGTTCGCCGGAGAGATGGAAAAGTGGACTTCCCGCTTTCGTCGTCGGGACGACGGCGACGGCCGTGGTGCGATCAAGGACGACGGAGGATCGGAAGCGGGCGACGTGACGTGGTCGGCGTGGGGCCGCCTCTGATTTACCTAGAGCGCATTAGAATGTTTAATAATCCTAGCAGCGGCCTGGTGGACAGGTGGTGGTGGCCTGACCGACTTTTAAAGAAACCTTGGGGGGAGTTGGGCGGCATCTTCAGTTGGACATTGGCCTCCGTAAGACGAAGAGTCAGGGAAAAAGAGCCGTAGGGTGCAGGAGACAGGAGAGCACGAGCACGGTTGCCCCCTCGGATTTCTTCTCAACGGCCCACAGGTGGGTAGAGTCAGCTACAATTTGTGCGTTTGGGACATTTGAGAAAAACTGGAAAACGCGCCGCGATAAAAACGAGGAAACTAGCTATTGGTGCTTTAGACTTAATTCATGATTCTTTAAATAATCCTCACAAAATTTTATGTATTACAATCTATGGTTTCTATATATAAACATTTAATAACACTTTAATATTAATTAATTAATTGGATACATAAAAGCAACAAATATTTCTTAGTCTCTGGTTCTTTATATGCTTATATAAATTGACTTTGCTTGAAGTGAATTATCCGGGAATTAAATGTTATACATTTACACTATTAAATCGTTCAGATCTGCCATACGTATTATGTAACACATATGCATTACTCATGTAAAATATTTACTTATCTCTCCTTATTAATAAAGCAAGCTAACAGAGTGCAAATAGATGAAGCAAATCCTAGAAATCATTTCATCGATCACTATTTGCGCTGAATCTAACTTCTCGCGCTGTCACTTCCGTGATTTGGTTTGCGCGCGAGACGCGTGAGGAATCGATCTTCACCGATCGACGACACGTCGAAGCGTGGCGGCGACCGTGTCCAACACCTTGACCATATGTAACGTGGTTTATAACGGTGACACGAGTGTCTGTCTCGCGCGTAAAGACGTGCGTTTCCTCAATCGTGCTACTAAAACTCCGCCATCGAGTCTCTCGAGTAAGCGCCTTTCTGACGCACGCCTTTGACCGTGACCGGGATTTGGGTCAACCGGTCGCTAGCGTACGAGAGGAACTCGCGTCTGAAACCGGAAGGAGAGAATACATTTCGCCGTGTCTATGGGACGATTTGTCCGACAGTTTATCCGAAAGATAAAAATGTCACGGTGGTTCTGGTAGAGATGTTTCGATGAATCCAGGGAAGTAGAAGGGAAACGAAATTGCCGCTCTATCTCGACGATTGACGAGCGGAACGAGTGTCTCTATTGTTCGCGCCGATTATGGGATAATCATCGAAAGGCGGAAGAAATAATTATGACGGAAGAAACGCGTTCAATGTACTCCTTTTTTTAATGTGCTCTTTATGAATGGCAAATTAAATGCAGTCTGCGTAAAATTGAAAAGTATATAATCTCAAAAGACTTTCATTGACGAAACAAGCTTTCGAGAAAACTTCTAGTGTAAAATATATTATAGTAATGCTTAAAAGTTTCCGACCCATAAAAAGATGACAAAATGAAAAAATTATTTTTATTTTTCAGTATAATTGCCCTTTCAATACATTTTTACAGTAAATTAATTTTTCTGCATCATCAGAAAAATATATTCTGAATTTTGTCTTTAAAATTATTTAAAACTGCAAAAATTAATTTTTCATCATTGGTAAAATAAAAATAATTTAAAAAATTAAAATCCGATTTAAATGAACAAATTTTACCACTAAAAATATATTGATTATTATCTGTTGAAAAATTCGACTCTTGGAAATAATGTTTAATTATGTAATAGCAAAAAATATTATTAAAATATTATGTAATAGGAAAAAATAATAAATCAGGTGGGAAACTAGGTGCAGTTTTTTTCTGACTTTGGCACGCGCGTAAAATCTTGAATTCATTTACAGTTTCTATTGTCGCGCTTTCATCAGAATTGGCTGAAAGAAACTGTAATGAGATTTTGGAACGTGCATGCCACTGCATATGAGATGAGCATTTTTCACAGTATAATATTGCAATCACGTTACATGTTCTCGGCTTTGTTTTCAGAACAAAGCGAAAGGATGCGACTGTCGACGATTTTCGAGTTGTTGCTGATCCTTTTGTTGGTGGCTTTCGCGGCTTACGGTCGAGTAATTGGTAAGAGAAACAAATTGGAGGAGAAAATGAACAAAATGATACAAAATGTGCAAAAATAAATCTAATGAAAATTAATTTTGATACAGATTTCATTAAATATATGATTAAAAGAAAAAAAATCAATAAATCATGTTATTGCCTGTTTTAGACTCTATAATTTACAATTATACATGACATTTCAGGATCGAATTTTATTTATAATTTTATATGTATATATATATATTTCATATGTGTGTGTGTCTTTAAATGTTTTTTTTTTTTGTATTCCGCGGTATATAAAATTATGAATAGAACTCTATCCCAAATTCTAACATGAATTGTATATCGTCTAAAGCGGACTTGAATTACAAAATGTTCGCAGATCGTAATGAGGCGACGCATCGAGTAGCTCGTGCTGCGAGTAATGTGAAGCAAAGTGACATAGACTTGTCGACAATGTCGCTAAAACAGGCGACCGACAGCGTGAACCGATACTGCACCTGCAACGAGAACATCTGCAATTGCTGCCGGGACTTTCACATACCGCTCGTGCAGCTGAAAGGACCGGGTAATTATCACGCAATACAATTGTACACGAAAAATGTAGTGCGGGAAGTATAATGCGTTTGTTATCTGCAGTACCTCGTTGCTTAATTAACCGTCATATATTGTGCTTCATGTCATTACATTTTATGTGAAATAGATGAAATACATTTTATGTGAAATTTACTCTTCATAGTAAAATTTATATTTTTTATGAATGTATTATGTTATTGACGAGAGTTTTTGAAATTTTAGGATGCGCTTCGTTGCAATATCTTCAAGGTGACAATTTGGCAGTCCAGTTGAGCTTCGGTGACAACATATTAACTAGCACAATTGTTAACGGTAATTATATTCAAAACATTTAATAACGATTAACAATTCGCTGCTTCTTTTAATTAATTAATATTTTCTGTTACTTCCTAAATTTATTATAAATCAAATTTAAAGGATCGATTGAGTTTGAAAGCGTAATTTTACATTAAAAAAAAGAACATAGAAACAAAATTGTAGCA
The DNA here is from genome assembly GCA_021460005.1 of Tetramorium alpestre. Taxonomy (NCBI): domain Eukaryota; kingdom Metazoa; phylum Arthropoda; class Insecta; order Hymenoptera; family Formicidae; genus Tetramorium; species Tetramorium alpestre. The sequence continues at coordinate 393,330 of JAJVSH010000139.1, forward strand.
AACTTGCTAATAAAATTGATCTCTTGAATAATTAATTTATTCAAAGTAATTCTAATAATCAATTTCGCATAATATATTACCGCTATTACAAACTATGAAAAGAAGTAGGCTTTTTGTAGAAAACATGAACACCATGCTTCTCTTTATTCGGTAGATAATTTACGTCGCGTGCCATGTAAAAAAATAAATCACGCACATGCACCGCACGCTCGACAGTATTGACGAGAAAAGTGTGTTAATTGAGCGTAAATCAACGTTCAACGGATATATATTAGCGTAACGTTCAGGAAGTTATAATCCGACTTTCACCCGTCGTGTGTATGTCACTGTCAATGGGACCTATCGATAGAATGTGTGTACAGCGTTTGAAACTTTTACTTCCTTTTAAAGAACGCGAAACTACGCAATATAAACTATATAAAAAAAATACGTTTGCACCGTTACGGGCAAATTTCACATTGTCGTGCCAGTTCCGTATGCGCGAGATCGATTTCTCCGGTGTGTGTTTATGAACAAAAAAAAAAATGGATTACGAAGTCAACGGTAATGTTGGCAGGCGCCAGTCGACGAATTCGTGTCACTCTAGCGGAGCGAAAGTATTTGCCCAGACGATTTTTCGAGAATGTCAAGTGTGTTAGTTTTTTTTTATCTTGTTTGACGACCTCGATTTGTTTGAACTAGACACGTTCTAGATATCATAATACATAGATGATACAAGTAGCTGAGACGACTTCATTTTAAAATAACACAATTTTGATGAAATCGTTTTAAATGAAACATTTTACTTTATCTTTTATTTTTATTTATTAGATTTATGGATTGTTTAACATTTCGATAAAACTTTCGAAAAAATTATGAATTTCAGGAAAAAATCCGAAGCCTGTGTGCGTACCGCTACCGGGTGGCTTCACCAAATTCTGCGGCAGGATTTATTCCATCCAACGTGATGCGAAGAATCACTTTAAAGCATGTCTCGGTTTGGAATTGCAATCCCCTACCGATTTGGAAGCTACTCTTCGCGTTAGTTGTTTCAGGTATTCATAAAAAAATCAAAATGTAATGGTAGTAGATCTGATTTTTTTTTAAATTTAAATTTAGAAATATTTCTAAGAAAAAGAATTAATAAGACTTAATATGCAAATTAATTGTTAAAATAATATTGATAGCCACGTGTCATTATTTGATCTTAAATTTCAGATTCGGTCCAGAAGGTCTGAAGCTTCGACCAGCCGAGCCACTTCCAATTGTTGAGACAGAGGTCACTTCAGAGGAAGACGACGACGATGATTTTTTCGGGCTTGGTTCGGATGATGACGACGACGATGACGAGGATGACGAAAGACCCATCACGAATTCCGTTCCCGATTCGGAAGGTGATGCACAGGAATCAGACGATGATGACGACGATGACGATCTGTTGGGCTTTAGTGCTCTGTTTGATATCTTCACGGGCGACGACGACGTGGTATCAAGACCCAGACCTACCACTGTGGCACCGTTGTTGGAATTTACTATACCGATTTTACCGCGGCCAACAACTCCCGTGCCGTTGCTGGATCAGGAGGTGCCTACCTTCAACAACGAGCAGGAAAATAATTACGAGGAACACGACGACAGCACCCAAGAACCATTCAAGGCAGAAGAAGAGGAAGTGGAGGACGCGGAATTGACGGAGAGTAATACCGAGGAAAATACCGACGAAAACAAGGAACCGGTCACGGAATCCTCTAACAAAGTTGTGTACACCGCGAAACCCGATAAGGCACCTATCGCTAACAAAGTGAAGAAAGGAGTTATCGGAGATAAGAAGAAACCCACGGTGACGTCGACCAGCGTTAATGCCATCCATGATCCCGAGAAGCCAGTGAAAAAGCCCATCAAGGATGAGGATGACGAAGATGACGACGATGACATTTTGGATGACGATGACGAGGATGTCGATGACGAGGACGACGAAATTCTCGAGGACGACGACGACGATAAGGATGACGAAGATGAAGACGAAGATGAGGAGGACGAAGATAAATTCGACGACGAGAAGCACGAGGATCACGATGACGATGAGGGTGAGAAGGCGGAGGATATTGACTTGGACGATTTGGATGATGACGATGACGACGAGGAAGAGGACGCCATGTTGAGTGCTCTTATAGGTACTGGAAAAAGTAAGAAGAGCAAAGAGAACGTGAAGACAAATCAGACGAACGTTCACAAGCAGGACGATGAGGATTACGGCCTTGGATTGGATTTTCTCGCTAGGAAGAGGCATTCCAGGGAAAATCGTCGAAGCAAGATCACGAGGCTTTGAAGTGTACAGATCACTGCTCCAGTCAGTAGGATAATTGGAAGTCGAAGAAAGCTCATCCTTCTTATCTGGCCATGAATTCGACAAAACTCGTTTTGTTCGGATCAGCGGAACAATTTGTTGAAGATTCGGTGGATTGGTATGATTGTGACAGTGCGGCCTGTTTGTTAACGATAAGATATGAGAGTCAATGTTTCTTAAAGCGTAATTTTGTGATGGGTTAAAAATAACGGATGCGTGTTTCTTCATGACGTCTTATTTATTTCATAACGATAATCATAGAAAAGATCGTTAATTTCGATAGCTATTAATTGATTTTATTGGAAACTAAGCGGTTTATTTCGCTATCACAATTATCTTGTTTTTTTTACGTAGTTAATTTTTTATTTATTGAATAATATAGAGACTGATGAGATCTTATAGCGAAGATGGAAGAGCTTTCTTGATAAAAGGCTCAAATAGAATTGCATAAATAGAAGATTTTTACGTCTCGGAAATAAGATCCTAGGAGGGGGGGGGGGGGAGATTCTTTTTATATAATCCAAAAATTTGGATGGATAGAAAACTGTTTACAAGGAAGACTTACATATGAATTGTTTGTGACCTCAGCCATAATAAATTGCTCGATTAGCTTAACGTTATTTATTAAGAGCAAATGATTATTTATGATTTATGTATTAAGTTATTTATTGATTCTGTAATAAATAAATTTAAATGTAATAAATATAATGCTATATGTCATGTGCCTTCCATAGTTACTAATTTTGTTTTCAATTTTTGACATTAAAATCAGCAGTATAATAAATTATTGAATAGAGTGCTAATTTAAAATTATTTAAGTTATTAAAAAATAAATTATTAATTCTTTGTATGCATAAAAATGTTTTATAAATATATTTCCTGATTAACTAAAATCAGTTCTGTCAGAAAATTCTCGATATTACAAAATAATTAGTTAATTATTGTAAAATATGTTAGTAGTTTTAATAATAAATTTTATGAGATTTGCCAAGATAGAATAATTAAAAAAGATATCTCTAACAATGCTTATTTAAATAATTATACACAATTGAATAATTTTACGTAAAAAGTGTAATAGATCATTTTCATAGCACACAACCAGCTATTCAAGCTCTTTTGGTGCGTCACAGAAAGATTTAGGATTGTTTGACATTGTTTAATATGTACGATAATATTAAAGATAACAGTCATATTAGTAGACAAACAAGGTATAGGTTTTATTCAATTCAGGTATGGTAACACATGATTTAAGAACACATGATAATAAGATAAGCGGATTCTTATCTTTAATATTTTCTGAAATGATGAAATCTTAAATCTCCTTGTTACGAAGTCACTCGAATAGATTTTTGAGTAATGTTGTATTAAATTAATAAATTTTTATTATCAAATTTGAAGAATAAAAACTAATTTGTTTCAGTTTCCGTGCACCGTATTTTTCTGCAAGTTTCTTTAAATTTTTCGATTTTGCTATTTCCCATAAATTTAATTAGTCATTTAATAGTCATGAAGCTTCATGAATTTTTAATAAAAGTAAAAGTAGGTTTATCTTCATCTTTGATTACTTCTTGGTCGTAAAACATCACTTAATGGTGACAATTTTCAATCGAGCATATTCTTATTTTACCTTCTGTGGAAAGTTGATACATAATTAATGAACCTGGCGCCTCTGAGTCTTGATCCAACGTGTGCCCAATTTCAGTCTTCCGTTGGCATTGAAGCGTGCAGGTTGTGCAGCTGTGCGATCATGCTATCTAAGTGGCTTTTCATATCTCTTCTGGCTTTAGAGGTCCAGAACATTTCTGCAGGCACTTATATGATCAATTATGGTGAGAAGATTAAAACAATTCTCTGCAATTAATATTTTAAACTTTCAACAACAAAAATTTATAGAAAAATTGGCAATGCTATCTGTTAATAAAAGCAGCACTTAAGCGCGAAAGATTGATAAAATTCCTATTTATGTAGAAATTTGTAGCTTTTTATAATTAAAATAAAAAATTAGTGAGAAATATTTTTTTATGTTAAAATAAACAAATTATAAATATATTATTATTATATTGCAACAAAAATGAAGATACTATTATTGTTACGTGAGAATACGCACGAATTGAAGATAATATGCACATTTAATTAGAAACATTGTATTTTTTTAGATAAATTATTTCTGCTTTTTAATAATCTTTGTAAAACTTGTATTTTTTTTTAAAGAAAGCAAGATAATATTCGGCATATTTTTCTTTCGCGTTTCTAATATACTTTCTAAGCACCATTTTCTTCCAGACTTACCCCAATTCAATATGGTGTTCTACAATCTGAACACGCAGATGCCATTGCAAGGCGCATTGGAGTATGGTAGTCGTAACCCTTTTCCCGGGGTTGGTTTCCGTGGTGTAAAATGCGACTGCGACGGTCTCACCTGTGGCTGTTGCAGCGGCATCAACATAACTAGATTCAACATTAACCAACAAGTGTGCACTAATTTTACCTATCAGCCCGAGGACTTGGCCATCCAATTCAAATTTGTGCTAAACAACAGAGAAGTTGTTAGCACGGGTGCCATATCTGGTGAGTGACTCTAATTAAATAACTTTCATATATTTATAGCCTGAGATCATTTTCATTTGCATCCTGCTAATGTAGGAGCTAATATTAGATTCTTCCTCGCTTTCTGCATTCGCAGGCAGGAATCCACCACCATTCTGCATCCCCATCTATCCTCCCTTCGCGCAGGTCTGCGTGCGTTTTTTCGATATCTACATGTCGGGCAGAAATCTGCACGCGTGCATTGATCTCGAGACAAATGTAGTAGGATGGCCGGTCCTGATTTTACATTTCGACTGTGTACAAATCGGCGCGGATGGGATCTCTTGGATGAAGCCCGATGCCGGTAATGGTCAGCCGGCGCAACTGGTAGTGATCATGCCGGAAGCAAACGGGCCGGAAGTATACGATCAAGTGGATTTCGAGCCAGAAATTCAAGCACCGAACAATCATAACTCGAGTATGACGCCCGAGGAGGAAAATAATATTGGCCAATTAAAGTTGTAATGTCTACATAATTATAAAATTATATTACATGCAAGACGCTATTATGATGCTATAAATGTATTTATTATATTTATCAGTTAGTATGTTTTATTTAGTATTACATATGTATGCATTCCTGAAAATAAAATGTATATTGCAACTGTATCTGTGAATTTGCCTTATTATTTTATAAAATATATTGAATACATGTAAGTTTCAATTTTTACAAATTAACGCCTTTCTTTCCTTTATTAAAAATAAAGTTCTCACTTTAAAATATTATAAATGTTATCGAAAATTTCGCTGTGTTATTTCGATGTGTAAAGAATCATGTTAAACCAATTACTGATCAAATTTATAGAACTCTGGCTTAAATTAATATCTTATCCCTGTCGTATTTAACGATTAGAGATATTCGAGATATATGATAGCGATGCAATCCTGTCGTTTCTCCATGACAAGTTCTAGTCAATCACAAAATGCTGGCGAGCGAGCCAAGCCTAAATTTCACCGTAAAACTGGGTCAGTATGAAATGTCCGTTAACCGGCCAGTCAAGTTTCAATCGTCCAGCAAGGAAGCACATCTCGGGGAGATGTCCTCTTGTTTCGTTTGAACCGCCGGACAAGAACGCAAGATGAGGGCCACCTGCTGGGTGCTGTTGATCACCGTCCTCGCGCAATCACGCTCGCACCTGGAATCGGGAGTCGACGAGGATCTCACGATAGGAACAACTGTTAGCAGTGAGCACGAAGAATTCTCGAGATCGCAGCAGGAAGATCTGGAGCAACTGAACATGCTGTTGAGGCAGACCTCGAATTCTTCAGAATCGGAAAACAGTACGGTCACCGCGACCAGACAAGGACCCTGCCAGTGTGGCGGCGGCGTCTGCGGATGTTGCTCGAGGATCCTGTACGACACATGGAAACAAAAAGCTTGTGTAAATATCACGTACGATCCTGACGAATTCAGCTTCACCGCTAATATCATAATGAACGACAGAGTTCTTTATACAAGAACTGTTTCTGGTAAGCACTTACATATAAAATATAAACCAATAATTAATTAGTCAAAAGATTTATAGATCAGAGATAATTAATTTATCTTGTTATTTTCAATTTATTCTTGTAGGAAAGAATCCCAGACCGATCTGTGTTCCTGTTCCGAGGCTACCGATCGTTAGAGCGTGCGTCAGGTTTTATAATATATATTTCCAAGGCAGAAATATTCATCTGTGTCTCAATATGGAAGGAAAATTCCGGGATACTACGCTGTTTAAGGTCAGATTTGAGAGTTCATTGCTTGAATAGTATTATTAGTGTAACATATATATTTTTAAATCTGACAAACGCAGATAAAATTTTCATATGTTATGCTCACGAAAAAAATTGTGCGTTAACATTAGATTTTAATAAATCTAAATTGAAAATAATCTTGTTAATTCAATGATCCATGCTCTTGTTTTAATAGAACAAAAATTAATATTTATTGAATTAATTCCAATTAATTAAATTAATTCCAATTAAAATTATTTCCAATTAAATCTAATGCTGTTAATACAACACGTTCTTTCCGTGCATAAATAATCATAACAGACTTGTATAATTTTATCCGCTTTTGTTTATTTCCGCAGGTTAGTTTAGACTGTCTCAGATTCGGTTCGAATGGATTAGCTTTGTTGAAACCTGAAGATGGAGGTGGTTTAGGCCAAGTAGAACTTTTTCCAGGTGATGAAGACAATGAAGACGACTACGATGACGATGACGATGACGATGATGATGACGACGATGATGACGATGATGACATATTCTGAAAATACTTTTTGATTATAGATAATAATAATAATGCTACAAGGTGGTACTACAATAATGATATTATAAGTTACTATATGTGCCATGTTCATTATTATTATATTTTAATAAAAAATAATTGTATATATTTATATAAAGAATCATTAAATTTGATTTTCCTCTTTTAAAAAGAAGATATAGAGATTTAATTGTAGTCGCTTTTCGCACGCTCGCAGGCATGGCGAAATAACGAATAGCATAGTAACCATCTTTATAGTATGTAATATTGATCGACTTTTAATATTGATAGACGTATTATACCTAGACTGCGCGTTTCCTGATATCTATAGTGAAACGCGTTACAAAATATAAAAAAAGAAAGCTGTTGTACGGCCAATTCATCTTTTTCTGACCATGATAGTTATTATTATTTGTATTTTACATAATTAAATATATTGATGAATGTAACAAATACGATTTCAATTCTTACTTTGATCCGATTGGACTCGGTCTACCCTATAAGTGACAAAGTAGTACATAAGTACGTAGAACAATAGTAAATAGTATTATTACTAAATGTAACAAACATTTAAAAGTGTATATATATATATATATATA
>JAJVSH010000139.1:413389-427235 GCA_021460005.1 Tetramorium alpestre
GTGTGTGTGTGTGTGTGTGTGTGTGTGTGTGTGTGTGTGTGTGTGTGTGTGTGTGTGTGTTTGTATGTGTGTTTGTTGGAGAAAAAAAATATTGTTGAGTTGATCTCAAAGTAATCATTTTTTATTCAAACTTCGAGAACTCGGTAAAAAAAAATTACACAATGCTCCGTAATCTCTTAAATTAAAAAGAAAATATCCGCTCAAGATGCAAATAATAAAAAGTCTTCTCGATTTTTTCTACAGCAGCTCAGGTGTAATGTAGCAAAGTTGCATTATATTAAAGAATATATAGGTTTTTGTTTTCTAATTTTTATTTCCTACAACATAAGCTCCAAAATCAGCCTTGCCCAATATGTATAAAAACTTATCGGAAATATAAATAAGCTTTAATTATCTTACATAATAGATTAAGCAAATATATGTATATACAAGGCAAGAATTAGTTAAGTAAGTTTGTGTTAACTTTTGTTATATTTGTAATGATGTAAATAAAAAACTTGTAAAAAAATCTGTAAAAAAAAGTTGTATTAAAAATGTTATTTGGACGGATCAAGCATCAAGCTTTATTTTTATCATTGTGCCGTTTCATGAGAAAAAAGATTATTGAAATCGACGGAAAGCATTTGAAAGAAGAAGTTTCAAACTTTAAAATGTTTTTCGAAAAATTAATATACGATGATTTTTCCTAATGGTAGCTTGTTTAAAATTATATAAAATTTTGTCATAAATTTACCTATGCGATAATTTTGTTCAGCAGTGTATTATAGTTATGTTTTTATTATGATGTTTCTTATTTAATTTTAAAAAATAATGTCGGTACCGATAACATCCAGTGAAAAGTTCTGTTTCACATATGAAAAGCCATTTTCTGCTTGAAGCGTATATGTTCCTGAATCCATTATGTTTGTATCAATTATTTGCAAAAGGGCAAACAAAGCCATATTATCACCGTAACGTACAAATCTTACGTAATACTTCGGGCTGTTTATGATTTTCTCACCATTCGGCTTAATCCTGCGAATAAAATGTATATTAAACATATAACGTGTATTAAAAGCATTTTTTTATTATTATACGATAATTATAGCCTCAGAATAGCAGAATGAAATGCAATTACAAATCATAGTTTTATTTAAAAAATGGAAATTTTAAAAAGATATTTTTTAAGATTATATTTTTTGAAGCGATTGTGGTGGTTCCTGAATTACTGAAATAATTGCATTTAAATTGTAATACATTTAGAAGTGTGTTGTTAATTATTGCTATAGTAATTTAATTTCGCCGATTAAAAATTTTTGGTTTTATATTAAAGAACCATTTGAATTTGTCTCGCAAATTATGATTAATAGCCTTTATTTAGCCGCTATTTATTAAAAATTACCATGATGAGATCCACGATTGCGCAATAGAGATATAATGTGAAATTTGAATGCCATTAACATGATTTGTCTTAGAAATTAATTAGAAATTAAATAATCTTCAGTCAAATTGATGATACATATTTATCTTCAATAATCTCACTTTAAAATTAGTATTTAGCGATTTTTTATTTGTCTAAAATTTATACTCTTAATTAATAAAAATACAATTTGAAATTAAATTCGCATCACAATATATTCTAAGAATAACTCAATTTCTTTTATTCGTCTTCTCTTTTATATTATTATGCTTCGTCCTCTAAATTTATTTTATTGATTTTGTTTTATTAAATCTTTTTCTTAACAATTTATCTTTTAACACATTTCTTGAAATAAAGACAATTTATAATTGCGGGCTTGTGAAACTTTAGAACATTATTTCATATAAAAAGTTTTGATATACACACGTAAATCAGCGGACTAATGCAAACTAAAATGAAACGTTAAATAGTAAAAGTAATCCGAATACAATTAGAAAAGAAAACGATGGGCAGATAGATGCGTTTATTAAGAAGTATTTGTAGATATATTTACAAGTGTGAAAAAAAAACAAAAAAATAGGGAATTTCTTGTTGGGGGATAGTGTCGTTGTGAAACTTTATACAGGAGAGGGCGGCAAAATTGAATCTCTAACAACATTATAAAATTTTACCATTGCAAAAATGATTTTCCTCCATCTTCGTAAACTGTAGCACTTAATTCAACATTGTCGCTGCTTCTTTTTTGTACATAAAAAGTAACGCTTTCATAAGCATCAAATTGAATAGTACGTACACCTAAAAAAACATTATATTTCATAGCATATATACAAAATGTACAGACAATTTGCGCTACTTTTAAATTGTGCAGAGTAATTATGAATTGTATGACCATTGTATGAACTTACGGTCCTTGAAGAATATGGTATTATATTCGTATAACTGCGTTTCATTATCCTCCTTTATCGAGCAGTTATAACTATCACGTTGAGATTGATATGACTCAACATTGAAAATAACTTTCCATTTAAACGACTTCTTCATTTTTAATTTCTACACATTAAATTTAGAATAATATTTATTTTGGCCTTGAAAGATAATGATAAATAAAATTAAAAACTATTTTATATATTTATATTGTTAGTTTGTAGTTGGCGTTATACATACACGCATCTTTCGTTGTGCTAAACATATTAAATCGTTATTTATTATTAGAAAGATTTAATATGAAAAACGAGCGACAACTTATAATTATGAGTAAAATTATGAGTAAAATCTAATGTAATTATTGTATTCTTATTTATGTATATTTGTATATATGTATAGTGATATATTCTACGAAAGTAAAAGGTATAATTTCGTAAGTAATTTTATGAAAAATATTAATAAATATTCGTAAGTAATTTTATGAAAAAAACTTTTATACGTTTTTGTTATAAATGATTTAGTTTCGGAGATAGAAGGTGCTCAATAAAAAAAACTATATTTTAAAAAATATATCCAGTTGTTTTCTTAAAATGTTCTGTCAACATCAGTATTTATTATTAGGCTAATTTCACTACTTCTTGCTTATGAATTAAATAAACAGTTTTGTTCGTAATGATATCATTTTTTTTCTGTCAAAAACGTTCGACTTCAATAATTGTTTGTACACCATTGATGATATCAAACATTTTCAATAAAAGTCGGCTTATTTAACACTACTAACGCACAGTAAATTTCAAGAGAACGATTGGAACGAGAAAATAAACTGAATGCAATTTTATTATTAATTTTATCATTAAATAAGAAATTATTGTCTGCCACTTTCTGTTAATACTCACGTTACTCTTGATCAGCAAAGGTTCTACATTTGTTGATTGTCTGCATGATATCATTGTAGTGTGATCAGATGCATCCAGATGAATAGTAGTATTTTCGTTTATGATGAATTTCTTATTGGCTGTAATAAATGCAATGCTAATATGCAAATATGGCAACAAGATGCAGACACTAATATTTCCTCAATGGTTTGCATATTAACGAGAAATATATAATTTAATCTTACGTTTAACATAAACAAAAAACCAGTTTATTTCGGTAGCATATCGATATTCAGCATTATTAAAAATAGCTTTGTAATCAGCGCAACAATACCAGCCAGTATCACTGAGAACGGCGTTCTCTTTAGAGATATTATATTGATAAATGGCTTTCTTATTTTCTGATCTATTCACGTAAATCCAAGAACCCAGGTCTGAGACTTTCTGTAAGAACATAATAATAGGCTTAGTAAACACATTCTCAAGTATTTGAAAAGAAAATTTTTTTCAAATAAAAATTAGAATACAAGTATTACTTATAGTTTATACTTCAACATATCAATTTTCTAAATAGATTAATATTTATTTGAAAATTTTTATTTTAATATATCCCCGAGTTCTACTTCTACGAGGAATATCCATATTTCTCTCATTAAAATATTTTATTTATTTAAATGATAATTATATAAAAATTTTATTTATGTAACTATAAAACCAAGATAAACAATTCATAATTATCACACAGATATAATCAAGAGGCACGGTAATGTGTCGCGTCAAGTATAGTGAGATCTACTAGGATATGCAGCCGTTATTGAGATAAGATAATATCCTCTTTAAATAGCATCACCTCTATAAAGTAATATCCTCTTTAAATAGCGTCAATGAGGCCTAGTAGATCTCGTTATACTTGACGCGACACACTACCATGCCTCTTGATCTCAATAATGGTTGCTACGATTGAATTTTAAATAGTCTCAACGTATAGCTCGGGGTCTATTTGTATAAGAAAAGTGTTTTTATTTTTCTTGTACGTATCCTACAAGCAGAGATATTATAACTCAAAGTTTAAATGTGGAAAAAATTACCTTAAATTTCTCCGTCGTCGTCGTCAAATGGTGGTAAGGGAGTGCGCGGGAGAGGCGAAGAAATGTTACCGAAGTCGTGACAAAAGGCGGGTTCGGAAAGGGTGAGGAAATTTAATACGGTTAAGTTGTTAAGTTGTTTTTTTATATTAAAAAAAATTAAAGTATCTTCACTTTCATCACAATACTCTTAGAAGAATTGGATTTAAATACAGTTATTATTTCTTTAAAGACAACAGAAAACTGTCGAAGTAAGATATTCAAAATCTGTTCTTAATTTAGCTATCCAAGTACTAAAGTTGTTATGCATCTTGTAACATTCTGTACATATTTTACTTGATACTACAAAATGTGATAGCACAACAAAATTATCTTTTTAAAAATAAGTAAAAAAAACGTCAAGTATACGTTCGCAAAAAAATGTTGTAAAGAAAGTAATAATATATTATCAAATTGCGCCAATTATAAAAACGTGTATTTATATCAACTAGAAGAGCTATTATTTCATTATTACTTTTTAATAGTAAAATGCCATGCAAGAATTAATACGATTCTGTACAGTATTCAAAATACTTGGCACTGCTAAATTCAAAAAAATAATAAGTTTAATTACATTTGTTATATATGCATAATGTGTTCTGGCGAGTTTAATTACGTAATTTAGATGGCAAAGACGTCATTGTAGTTTTTATAAATATTTTATTACGTAATTTAGATTATAAGAATTTGTTAATAAAACAATTAACATATTCGGTTTAGCAGCGCCAAGTATTTTGAATACTGTACAGAATCGTATTAATTATTGNANGGCATTTTACTATTAAANAGTAATAATGAAAAAATAGCTCTTCTGGTTGATGTAAATACACGTTTTTATAGTTGGCGCAATTTGATAATATATCATTACTTTCTTTACAGCATTTTTTGCGAGCGTATACTTGACGCTTTTTTTACTTTTTTAAAAAAGGTAATTTTGTTATGACAAAACTATATACTATGTTTTTTTAATAAATCACTTGAATAATATTTGAGAATCGAAGATATAATTCTGTGATAAAACGTAGCATATGATGTAGCCATACTAATGGATTACTTAAATATTAGTTATTCAAACAATAAATAGTCAAACTCGAAACCTAGCCTAATAAAATTTATAGTACATACCCGTGCATTATAAGATATAATTAGTGTGTTAATGCACATAATATTTAGAGTTTCTCCTTCATTTATTACTATTAATTTGCCGTTTGGTGAGATAAATATTTCTTGACTTCTCGATACTAAAAAGATAAAATTATTATTAATTATTATTCCAAATATCGCAATAGTATATGAAACTTTTTGGTTCACCTCAATTCGTTTTACTACTACATGAGCGATGTCAAGAATACCTAAGGATATTCTATGTATGGTTATGAATGAGTATATGCGTGCGTGCGTGAGTGCGTGTATGTATATGTAAATTTATGTATATGTGTATGTATTTATCAAAAGAAGGCCGATTAAGCTATGCGATGTTGCCATACTTCTTACACGATTCGGATATTTAGGAAAAAGTTGTGTTCTCATCTATATTTTTTACTATAGCTTTTAAAAGGAGTGATAAAAAATTTTCATTTTTTCTTAGTAGTCATTCTGAAACTTGAATATCTTCCATTTTTCTTTTTTCAAATTATAATTTTATTGTTTTAACTTACTTTGATAATGACATTTGCATCTATAGTAGTCATACGTATCCATAAATATCCCATATTTAAATTAATTTATATAATAAGAATTATATAATTTAGAATTATAATATAATTTAGAATTATAATAATTCGAAAAATCTAGGTCAAAATCAAATCATTTGAAATTCAAGCAGTTCATGCATTTTTTGCCAACAACGTTTTACAAAAATTACATATGATTTTTATTATTTTCTTATAACTTACAAATATCCTGAAAACATTGATGGAAACAATTTTTACGAGCGTTCAAATTCTTTAATTAGTATAACCGTTATAGCATGGATGTTTAGATGGTGACTACGTCACCAAAATATGTAATATCCTGTGAGNAAGACAACAGAAAACTGTCGAAGTAAGATATTCAAAATCTGTTCTTAATTTAGCTATCCAAGTACTAAAGTTGTTATGCATCTTGTAACATTCTGTACATATTTTACTTGATACTACAAAATGTGATAGCACAACAAAATTATCTTTTTAAAAATAAGTAAAAAAAACGTCAAGTATACGTTCGCAAAAAAATGTTGTAAAGAAAGTAATAATATATTATCAAATTGCGCCAATTATAAAAACGTGTATTTATATCAACTAGAAGAGCTATTATTTCATTATTACTTTTTAATAGTAAAATGCCATGCAAGAATTAATACGATTCTGTACAGTATTCAAAATACTTGGCACTGCTAAATTCAAAAAAATAATAAGTTTAATTACATTTGTTATATATGCATAATGTGTTCTGGCGAGTTTAATTACGTAATTTAGATGGCAAAGACGTCATTGTAGTTTTTATAAATATTTTATTACGTAATTTAGATTATAAGAATTTGTTAATAAAACAATTAACATATTCGGTTTAGCAGCGCCAAGTATTTTGAATACTGTACAGAATCGTATTAATTATTGNANGGCATTTTACTATTAAANAGTAATAATGAAAAAATAGCTCTTCTGGTTGATGTAAATACACGTTTTTATAGTTGGCGCAATTTGATAATATATCATTACTTTCTTTACAGCATTTTTTGCGAGCGTATACTTGACGCTTTTTTTACTTTTTTAAAAAAGGTAATTTTGTTATGACAAAACTATATACTATGTTTTTTTAATAAATCACTTGAATAATATTTGAGAATCGAAGATATAATTCTGTGATAAAACGTAGCATATGATGTAGCCATACTAATGGATTACTTAAATATTAGTTATTCAAACAATAAATAGTCAAACTCGAAACCTAGCCTAATAAAATTTATAGTACATACCCGTGCATTATAAGATATAATTAGTGTGTTAATGCACATAATATTTAGAGTTTCTCCTTCATTTATTACTATTAATTTGCCGTTTGGTGAGATAAATATTTCTTGACTTCTCGATACTAAAAAGATAAAATTATTATTAATTATTATTCCAAATATCGCAATAGTATATGAAACTTTTTGGTTCACCTCAATTCGTTTTACTACTACATGAGCGATGTCAAGAATACCTAAGGATATTCTATGTATGGTTATGAATGAGTATATGCGTGCGTGCGTGAGTGCGTGTATGTATATGTAAATTTATGTATATGTGTATGTATTTATCAAAAGAAGGCCGATTAAGCTATGCGATGTTGCCATACTTCTTACACGATTCGGATATTTAGGAAAAAGTTGTGTTCTCATCTATATTTTTTACTATAGCTTTTAAAAGGAGTGATAAAAAATTTTCATTTTTTCTTAGTAGTCATTCTGAAACTTGAATATCTTCCATTTTTCTTTTTTCAAATTATAATTTTATTGTTTTAACTTACTTTGATAATGACATTTGCATCTATAGTAGTCATACGTATCCATAAATATCCCATATTTAAATTAATTTATATAATAAGAATTATATAATTTAGAATTATAATATAATTTAGAATTATAATAATTCGAAAAATCTAGGTCAAAATCAAATCATTTGAAATTCAAGCAGTTCATGCATTTTTTGCCAACAACGTTTTACAAAAATTACATATGATTTTTATTATTTTCTTATAACTTACAAATATCCTGAAAACATTGATGGAAACAATTTTTACGAGCGTTCAAATTCTTTAATTAGTATAACCGTTATAGCATGGATGTTTAGATGGTGACTACGTCACCAAAATATGTAATATCCTGTGAGTGGCTTAAGTTTGGAAAATAAGAAAATAATCATGACAAAAAATAAAACAAGCCACTTTCAATATGATTTAGCGACAAACGTCAATAACAAAATGTCAATATATCAAATGGTTGAAGGAAAATCCAACTCACAAAAAACGTGTATTTTGAACACTTTACTATTCGAGGAGCTTGAACATTCAATCCAATCGCTTTTAATTGCTACTATCACTATAATATGGAATCAAGGAGGAACTATTTTAATAAAAAANAATTAACNCAGAAAATTGATCCGTTTACTGGATCAGTACGTCTTGTCAATTCTGTGTAGATTAAGTAGNACAACAATCATCAATATAAAAATAGAGAAAAGCATTTAATCAATAAAAAAGTTTCACTCGATTAATTTGGTGAATTTTCAAGACTTGGATGTACTCTATATATTTTACACGTAATATATAATTAATTACCTTGGCAAAAGATGATGACTGAGATAATAAGTATCAAA
This sequence comes from Tetramorium alpestre, assembly GCA_021460005.1. Taxonomy (NCBI): domain Eukaryota; kingdom Metazoa; phylum Arthropoda; class Insecta; order Hymenoptera; family Formicidae; genus Tetramorium; species Tetramorium alpestre. The sequence continues at coordinate 422,049 of JAJVSH010000139.1, forward strand.
ACGCGATGCAACATTTTTATTTTCCTTCTAATGTTATCGACTTTTCACAATTTTGCACTTGGATGCATTAATTAAATTTTTTACTTTGATGTAACATGATGAAAGGATTGAACACGAATGTATCCCAAGAACGAAGTTCTTCTTCGCGAGCCCAGTCATTCTTTATTCCGAAGATTTTAATAATAAAAAGAAGAAGAAAGAAAGAAAATGAGAAAGTGAAAGGGGGGAGTGAGACAGGAGAGAGAAAGGGAGAGAGAGGGAGAAGGAAGATTGAAGAGCGCGCATATGCACGCATACACGTACTCATGTTCGCATATACATACAAATTGATGGAATGTTCAGAAGATGAAGTTGATCATAAAATCAATAAAAGCAGTGAAGCTGCTGATTGTGGTACATCATTTCTATTTATTAAGAAATTAAGATGAAATGACTAGAAGGGAGGAGGTAAAAAATAATAAAGTATGTGATCCCAATATACAAGTTTTACTGTATAGATAACTTGTGTTCGAGCAATTTCTATCCACGAATGTTTATTGAAACTTNGAAGAACTCATTCCTTATCCTGTCCTACAGAAAGTAGGATCATTGAGCGATCTTAGCTCAGATAGCAGATAGCCGTTATGATGATGCGATGGTAATGGCAAATTTTACATAATTTATTCTCAAAGTTACCTTAGAGATGACTTTCTTTATAACGATGATCTTAAATTATAGACCAAATTCATGATTAGTAACGTCAAATAAAGACATTATTTTAAAGTATTTTCAGTAAGATTTTAATTTTATTCATTTTTTTACATTACTTACTGAAGTGACATAAATAAAAATAAAATAACTTACATTACTTTCGCTTTCTAAAGCTAGACTTATACAAACATGCCTTCTGACTTATACTACCTAATTGTTTCTATAAACAACTGAGTTTACTGCATAAATCTTGCAATGCATAGTAGCGATTTATGTAGTGCATTGTTTATAATGTATCAAGCACCATGCATGTCAAAAGATATCAAATCATGTTTTACATAGTTTCAAATAGCACAATTAAAACCTTATTTAAGATTGAATGTAAGATTTAGAATAATTGAACTGCTTCTTTAAGTATTTTTTTTAATAAACTTTCAAACCGTTTTTTTTTTAATTTTTTAAGAGAAATTTACGAATTTGAAGAAATATTTGAATTCTCTTTCAAATTTCTATTCAAACTTGTATCTATAAAATACGTTTCTTTTATCCACATATCTAATACAAAGTATAAGATCAACAGTAATAAAAAATTCAAATTTTCAAAAATTTTGAAAAGATGATAAGATAGATAGTAAAGTTAATATTCCGATATAAGATGTATAAGATTTTTTAAAAGAAATGAAAAATATAGAATTCGAATAATATTTCGTCAAAATACAAATTAAAATTTAATTAAATTTTATCGTCATTAAATTAACCATTCATCAATACTTACTAAGTAAGCAACATTATCAAGTCATCCTAAGAACATAACAATAAGCTTTTATTTATTTAAGTAATTTTTATTCGGGACAAATCCGATAAATGACAAATTGANACATTATCAAGTCATCCTAAGAACATAACAATAAGCTTTTATTTATTTAAGTAATTTTTATTCGGGACAAATCCGATAAATGACAAATTGACCACAAATATTATGTCATGGAGCGACAAACAATTCCATTTTATTTCTTGTCATTGGGAATTTTGGACGAACAGATTCTCGCTTTCAATCAAGTAATAATTTTATGTTCCTCAACATTATGATTCCGTTAGTTTATGTTGATTTTAATTACAAATCTTCATATCTTCATTAAACTACAAAATCTTTAAATTATTTTTTTAATGCATTTATTACAAGTGTTACGTCCGAGAATTTGGAATTAGAATAAAACTGTTAAGATAAAGAGCGGGCGTGGATGGACGAACGGATTGTTTGTCTTTTATCTCACAATCAGGGTCAATCTGTTCGGGCGAGCGCTCCGAGCCAATCACACGAGAGATGCTCCGGCTAGAGACCAACNTTCGAAAACNCTATAACTCTTTAACCAATCATGCGATCCTTGATCCTAATATTTCGGGTCAAGATTATTTCATCATATTTCATATATNAAGATTTNCCCTGTTACCGCGAGACAGGATCGTATCTTCAAAGAGAAAGGGGCGAGATTTTAAATAAAAATCATAATGGTTATAAGTTAAATTGTTTATTTTAAAAATAACTTTATGAGTTAATTAGCTTACAAATTAAGAAAATACGCAAATAAAAGTTATACAAGTAAGTAACTGAATGTAACTACAATAAAAAGGATATCGCGATTTCATTATAATTATCTCTGTTATGTTTCGAACGTGTTTGGTGGAGTACATGTGAGTGAACGTGTGAGTGAACGTGTACAAATGTTAACTCGGAGACAAATATGGAAAAAATTAATAAAAGTTACTCTTATAATCTATGTTAATGAAATAAGAAGGTGTAATAATGTAACAGGTTTATTTTTAATTATACTTTTTACTTTATCGTAAATTTTCTGACGGAAATAGTCTTCAAAGAAGAAAAACACGACAGTGCATACCATTAACATAGAATAAGAGGACACATCATGACAGTATCGAGGAGTAAGGTGTGTATCGAACCTTCTCGAAATATGCGATATGCAATGTACTTTTGTAACGTTTTCCAAACATTCTTAAAATTGATTATGTGATTTGATGATAACTTCTTCATTTGATGATAACTTCTTCTGTTTTATATAATTTTTTAAATATTAAGTAACTAATATAAGAAAAAAGATGCGCATGTATAATTTTATGTGCAGATGTATTTTTTTTGTTGAAAGAGCATGCACACATAATTCTTTTTATCTCGTATACTGTAGAAAATAAATGCTGCGTGCACAAACATAATAGTGAATTTTACGCCCGTACATAATTCAGAGTGAACAAAATCGTTCCGGATACTTTCTAAAAACTTACAATACATTAGGCTCACAATAGCTCGTAATTGCGTTCTGTGAACGGTGAATGAAACGTGAAAATGCAGAAAGCGTTTAGTGTAAAACGAAATGTCACTGGAATTTGTTAATAATCTAATTACGACGAATGTGTGCGTTTGTTATAGTACTGTAATATGCAAATATAGATCTGCGCAGTATCGGTGCACTTATCTTCATCTGGTTGTGCCTCATTCGCGAAGATATTCCTGTCAATAGGAGTTAGTACTAGCAATTATTTCGACTTCTAATTATAATATCGGACGAAATTTTATTATATTTCTTGCCAAATGCAATATTAATTCTTAAATAAATAATTAAATGGTACCTTTAATGATAATTAAAATATTTTATCAATTATTGAATTGTCCTCTTTTAAAAAGGTAACATAGAGATTTAATTGTTACTGCTTTTCGCGATACGGCGAAATAACAAATTACATAGTAGCCATCTTCAGAAATTTTATTATAGTATGTAATATTGATCGATTTTTGATCACAGAGGTTTATACTTAGACTTCCCTCATATCTATAGTGAAACGCGATACAAAATATAGAAAAAGAAAGCTGCTGTACGGTCACCAATCCATCTTTTTCTAATNATGATGGTTATTATTATTTGTATTTTACAAGATTAAATATATTAATGAATGTAACAAATATGATCTCAATTCTTACTTTGATCCGATTGGCCCTGTGATCCAATTCGCCTCGGTCTACTCTATAAATGACAAATATAAGTACATAGTACAATAGTACATAGTATTATTAATAAATGTAACAAACATTTAAAAGTGTACATATATATATAAAATATATATATATAATATACAAAATTAATTGCTCAAAAAATATAAATGAAAGCTGCTTAATATCCCCAAGTAGTATTGAAACAAATCTAATTAACAAAAGAATTATTGTTGAAGATACGAAACGAATATGCAAGAAGAATATGATGTTATAAATCCAATATTAAAACTCTTTGAAGACATATATAGTATTAAAATATTTTTACGTTTAAAATATTATACAAGAACATACTATTTCGCTTTCTCACAGTGAAATATAAGTAATAAGAAAGAAATCTAGATAAGAAAATATTTTTGTTNATTCTATTTACTGACTTATTCTCGATACATTATTAATCATTATGGCACAATGATTTTGAAGATATTGTATAAAATTCTAAACTCCATACTAAAATACTAAATCTCTTATTGCGTATTATTCATGATGTGACACAATAAGAATTATTTTAACACAACAATTATAAGGTGTTTGAAATATAGATTTGTAACTAAATTATTTAACTGTACTAAATCTTACTTAAGAAATTTTTAATATTGCAGATTTATATAAGAGCTGTCGAATTTTCAAACGGACTTGGTCTTCTCGTTTATCTCGCGGTTGTTGATCATCATGCATCAAGAATTACTGAAGTTATCTGATATATTTATTTTTCAGATCTTTCAGGCATGTTCATATAACTGTTTTTTACGCTGATGCTAGACGGCGCGTAATATTGTTTTTGGAATCCGTCATATTAGTTTATTATATTCGTTCGTTTTGAGATTTATCAAGTGAATTCCGTAGTACGTTGCAATAAACGGAATTCTATTCCATTCTGTCGACCATCTGGTCCTTCACTGTGTGCTTTCGTCGAATAAATTCTGCTCTTTGCTCGTATTTTTGATAGGTTTCAAATGGGCATCTTTTTCGTGCTTCAACAGTTCGATCGTGTCCTCGCAGTTCGATTCGGGCGATGGAAACTCAATATGTGAGTGATCCTGTAAAGGATGAGGCTTACATATCTCGGACTCATCCTTTGAACAGCCGGGGTTCACATTCAAATTTATCTCGTTCATGTCTATGTACTGTGTGTTTAGGTTAATGGAATACTGAAACAGAAAGAGAAATGAATGTTTTCGTTATGTGCTGTATCATCTTTAAAGGAAGCATATTAATATTATATCATATTGTATTAATATAATATATTAACATACGATATATGTTATTTTTAAAAATTTTATAAAAAAATAGTATCCCGAAAATATATTACTCATTTTTAAAATAAAATTTTTAAGACTTCATCAAATAAATTACTGATTACTACAATTTAAACGTATGATTATTTAATCCTAGAATTGTGAACGTTACTTTGTAAAAGTAACGCGTTACTGTTA
>JAJVSH010000140.1:0-21679 GCA_021460005.1 Tetramorium alpestre
ATAGCTCGGATCATTTCTATCGAAATCGTATATTATCGCACATTAGTTTAAATATTTACATCATATTCTAAAAAATTTCCATGTTGCATAACGTTTAATTTCATACGTAATTGTTAAGACTCGCGTAGACGCTCTCGACAAGCATTGATGTCACCGATTACACCGATTTACGAGAATGATTATATAACGACTTAAAACAAACAAAAAAAAAGAAAAACTTTGAGGTAATAATTTCACGTTATAAATGTTTAATATTTATACTAGAATTGAAATAAAATGCAAACAAAATATAAAATTTATTTTCAAATCGCCCAAAATTATTAGTAAAATATATCGCAGAATGTATGCAAAAATTTATGTAAAAGGATAATATTGAAATTTTATGTTTAATAATTAATTGAATTAATAATTAACTGTAACTTTTAATATCTGTTTCCGTTGTTTTTATCATATCATTTTGAACCATATGTCTATATGTTAATGAAAGAAGAGAATTCAATCATTAATCAGTTTTTCATCGCACTCCCTTTAAATTAAAAACACCTGTGAAAGCTGTCACATAATTTATATGGTGTTTCACACTCCATTCAAAAGACACGGCTTCAATGATACCACGCTGTACTCTGAACATATGATAGAGTTACATATGAATACGAGTGGCTTGATTAAACACGTGTCCGGCCGATGTTGTCATGTCAATCCCTCCAGCATAAACATTACCATTGTTAACCATTGCGTGGCAGATAAGCAACGCACGGTCTGGCGTATAGTAGTGCAATAATTTTCAGTGGCGATATATTCCGGGCACAGCGATCGTGCGCGAGCCGTTACGTTTTAAAATCGGCGTATCGGCGACCTTATTTCCTTAAAACGCGCGTGCAAGCGTTGACCGAACGCCATTTCTGTGCTAGCGGGTTTTACGTGCTCTGCTACTGTGATTCGAACGAATCGCGTTTTCTGTATGGCTGAAAAATTTGGGACATTTCCGGTCTCGATGATGCTAATTCCTTGACGAGTTTCGAAATACGCGATTGGTTAATTAAAGGACTGTTGGACATTCTTGACACCCAAATGCAGTCCACACCTGACAGTCCTCTTCCTATTTTCGGCACGCTTTATCGAATTCTTGTTTAAAGATATTTGTTCTCTTCTCTTTTTGTAACTAAACTATAAATCGAGAGCATGGCACATTCAGTCGAAAGTTAAACGTTGCACAACGATCAGCCGGTCGTTATAGCGCAATGTCTTCATCTTACACAGCATACTGATAATAGTATAGATATCTAGAACGTTTAATTTCGTGGATCATATTGAAGATATATGACGAAACCTTCAATCCTCCGATACATTCCGATAAGTTTCGATGTCCTTTGACAAATTCATATCACGAAACTGCGACGTTTTGCAATGATCGCATAATCGCGATGCCGACAGCCGATCATATGTTCGGGTTTCAGTTTAAAATACTATCACCATAATTTATGCAACTTAGCGAAAGTAAAAGTAGATCTCGCGATCTTTGGGGAGCGATTGCAAGTGATAAAAAAATTTGGGAAAGCAAATTGCTTGTTGCAGCAAATAGAACGTCAAGATCCTGCTAAGCTAAATCGACCACGATTTGCATATTGCCTAAAAACGAAACCAACGTATCTGCACTCGACAAACGATTGGAACCGAGAAATACGCAGAAAGCAACTCTTGCCAAGGCTCCACGCGTCTACTACCGGTCTCACCTGTCAGCTGTCAGCAGAGTTGACAGCTCCGGTGCCTACGTCAAGCGCAGACCATAAAAAAACGCATACATTCATTCAACATATTGAAACGAGCTGACGTTAGACTTCGCGGACGTAGCGGCGAGACTCACTTGATCAGAATTCTCCAGAAGCAGCCAAAGCTGGAGCCGTTCGGCACTTCGCTCGCGTATGATATAGTCATTTCCTATCTGATTGCGCGCGCGCAATCTCCTTCCTGAGTCGCTACTCTCTTCTTTCTTCTTCAACGCGGTCTCTTCTTCTATAGACGACCTGGTCCCTCGTATCGTTTCGATGATGTTTCCGGTGAGGATGCTGCACACTCGCGCACATGCGGCGCGCGGGCCGCCGATGTTCTGTCCGACAGTTAATTTGATTTGGAGGGTAATTCGTAAACACCGGGAAATCGGCACCGAGTCGCCCGCGATGGATTTACCATCAGGGAGATCTATAATATGCGAATGGTTAAAACCAGCTGACCAGGCGGATCGACTGTCTACTGACTGAGCTCCACTAAGGACGGCGGGACCAACGGAGAACGGGGCCCGTCTGTGCCACCTCCACCTGGAAGTCAGGGCTGTGAACGTCACCTGTAGAGCCCATTTCACATTGAACCTGCTTGGAGCAAGTATTCCAGCAGAGCAGAACTGAGCTTAAACTAGACGGAAAGAAATAAACAATCAAATGTACAAATCTTCATATTCTTCTTGTGAAATATCATTTCATAAACATTTTTATTAACAAGATAATTTTTAAATAATGAATTTACTCAAACTTTAAATTTGCATTGAATGCAGATATAACATCGAGCTAGACATCGAGTATATAGATAATTGCTTAACTCTTTGACTAAATTTTTGTGATTGTTACAAATATTTATCATTCTAATTTTTTAATCTTAAAGATGGATGCATAAGAACAATACACCATATAAATTAATAACAGTATAAATGCAAAAAGATGCAGAGAGAGAGAGAGAGAGAGAGAGAGATTCAAGTACCTATTACAGAAATATTGTATGAAATAACATATAAAATCACACACCATTGTTAAAACGAATATGCGAATATCACACACTTTTTGCGTGTGATGCGTGTCCCCCGTTTTAAGACATCTATGAATGTGTGAATTTTCAAAAAAATGTGTGAATATTCACACATTTTTAAAAAATTCACACACTCATAGATGTCTTAAAACGGGGGACACGCATCACACGCAAAAAGTGTGTGATATTCACACATTCGTTTTAGTGGTCCTCTATCGCGAGGATTTTATGATTGAGAAATAAGGATGGAACGAAGATTGATTGTATGTCGGATAAAGCATCGATTTGATAGATGTCTGGAGTTATATTAATCATAATTTAATAGGCAGGCAGTAAAGTGGAATTGCCGTTTGAGTGGCAATTCCATTTCTATGCTTGTCATACTCATCAAATGGCGCGCCGCCCTATCGGATTAAATGCTGGGGTTTCAGATCAACCCTAGGTTACGTCTGTAGTCCGATGTCAATTAGGAATTTATGTAACTCTATCGCAAGCATCTGCATGTGTGACATATGGTTTATTCCGCGGAATTCCTCTTTCAAAATCAATGACACGCCTGGCCTTTCAAGTGGATCTACAGCGAGTAAAAGGGGAATGGTTCAAAGTGCCGCTCGCCTTCGCGGCGATATAATATCGCCAGGAGTTTCCACATTTCGTGATTCTTTGCGCATTGGTTTTGAATTATCTTTTATGCTCCTCTTTTTTATGTCATGTCATCATGAACCATATCATTATTATTAGTGTACCTAATTATTATATATCCAACGATAATCAGAGGACCATCTTGTTACGAAACGTTCTTCAAAGAATAGGTCGGACTTTCTTACGGCCCTGTCGGTCGTTCAAACGCAGGTGGATGCAGGCACATTCGCAGGTATCAAGCACTTCCAAAACGCCATCTTGCGCACGGTTATCGCATCCTTCTCTTACCTTGCTGTGGCCTAGCCTGCGGCGTAATCATGGCCTTCTGGTACCATCCACCGGTCACCTTTCGCTCGTTCATGCGTCGGGAACACGATGACGTGCACTCTTACCGCTTTCCGCAAATAATATTTATGCAATAGGAAAACCCGAAAACGTGCAGCCACAGTTCGCCGAAAGGCTTTACCCGGAAACAATAAGAATTGCGCAAAAAACAAAATGTCACGTGTTCCAAATATCCCCAGGTGTTATAAAATAGGTCACTGACGTCATTGACTCGTCCGACCCGATTTCAGGATCTTGAGATCGTTAGCGAGAGGATATTATCATTCTTGGGGACCATTCCAACGGCTTAAATTGTCGCGGAATTCGGGGGAACGTAATTCAAAGAATCCATTGATAGTCCTCGTTCCAATTTGCATAAATTAGCAATCGGAGCATTCGTGGTTTCTCACCGCGAGTCTCTCTGCATGAGTCGGAAAAGGATTCAATTGTGCTGTAAACGGTTTTGTGGTGGCAATCGTAACGGGACGGGACAAGTTACGTATAATTTATTACTCGCATTTTTTTACAAAAAATTAAACACACGTTCACACGATCCCCTTCCATGCTTTACTTCTTGAGTTTGACGTCCTTTTGCACCTTGTGTACGGTGTTCGCCGAAGCCTGGAACAGCTTTTTCTCATGTTCAGTCATGTGCATTCGTATTATCTGCGTGATACCATTTTCGCCAATTACGCAAGGTAGAGACAGGAATATGTCGTGACATACATCATGATGACCCTAAGAATACGATTTTGATTGATACAAAAGTTTTATATAATGAAATAGGATTTTTTAAATGTAAACAGTTTACATTTTATTCAATTATTTTGAATTTTTATTTTTTGAAAATGCAGGAAAGAAATTTATGATATTAAAAATTAGTTATAAATTTCTTTATCACGAATAAAATATTTTCGGATTGAAAGTTAAGCGCAGTAACATAAATACTGATTTATACCTTCACTAGGGTCGAAACTGGTATAATAGCTTGCGTATTGCGTAATATTGCTATTATAATATCAGCTGCTGAAAGTCCAATGGCCGTATTTGTATATCCTTTTAAACATCGCACCATGGCACCTCTGAAGAGATAAAAAAATATTATATTTAACAGCAGAAAAATATTATATTTTATGCTACAAACACCGTTTTAATAACTATGTGTTAAAAGCTATGTTTTAATTATATACAATTATAACTGTTCCTTGATTTCATCATAATATAATTTAATAAAATTACCCGTAGGAAATAAATTTAAGATATAAATTAAATTTTCACAGAAGAAATCTTTTACAAATAGATACGTTATTTGACAAGTATACAAATCAATTAATATTGATATTTATGCATAAAAACTAACAATTTTTCTGTTTATTCAAAATTATTGAACTTACAGCTTCACCACATGTGCTGCTACTTCAAACCATTTTTCATCATCTGTTTCCAAACCAATATTCGGGATAATATCGCGGAACTGCACTCCCGCAACATTCACTCCAGACCAGAGCGGAACTAGGAAACATCGGATGATAAATCGGGCTTAATGCGTAATATCACCCTTCTCCCCGTGTCAAATGTCAAAGATCGATCGATAGAACTCACCCATACTGTCCCCGTGTTCACCAATGATGAATGCTTGGACCGAACTTGGAGCTATTCCTAATCGATCAGCGATCGCATAGCGAAATCTTGCGCTATCCAAGTGAGTTCCGCTGCCAATTACTTGATGGACCGGAAGTCCACTTATTTTCCAAGTAATCCATGACAAGATATCCACTATAAAAGGAAATCATATTTATACTGCACCAAATTTTCTTAGTCTGATAATTATTTATGCAACATGTTTAACGTTACATAAACCAACAGCATATTTTGATGAACAATGTATGTATTATTTGCTGAAATAATTGCTTCGTTAATAATATTTAATTTATTTTTGCACAGCTTTCGTAAATAAAAATTTTGATATCTTTATAATTATTCTTCCTTTTTCTGTTTTTAAGTAAAGATTCTATTAAAACAAAATCTTAGATGATAAATAATAATGAGCTTCCACTGTTTACTTGAATAAAAAAATAATTATTTTAGTTTTGATTATTCTAAATATTATCATTATTAAACATACTATATGTTAATTACATACACAGTGTGTTCAAAAATGGAATATAGAAAAATGCTTTTTATAAAATATTTTCTAGAGTCCATTAATATTTAGTCTGTAATATTTTGTAATATTAAAATTTTTTAATATTATATGTATAATGTTTTTTTCATTACATATTAATTATTAAAACCGTTTATTAAATTAATTAATTTTAACCTGGATTGCTGATAATGATAAACACCGCATTTGGACTATAATTTACTAGAGGTGGTATTATGGTTTTCAATATTTCTGTGTTTCTGTTCAACAGGTCAAGTCGAGTTTCACCCTTCGCTGGTCGTACGCCGGCGCAAATAGCTACGACTTTCGAATTACTCGTCACACAAAAATCTAAAAAAAAACATATTTTTTACAGTAAAAAAATTGTTCTAAATAAGAAAGCAAATGGATTGATGTTTTTGTGAATTACAATTATAATCGCCAATCGGTACGAGCACAACAAATTTTATTGCACGTGTATAGAATTTTATTGCACGTGAATCTACGATTTTTGTGATTAATACGTATTCAACGAATCCATTACCTGTATCATACTCGATCTTTGGATCTCCTATGAATACAGAACTATGACTATAGTCCATTCCTTCGCCTTCCAGCTTTTTAGGAAAGACATCTACTATTGCGATATGCGAAGTGATTCGCTAATATTTCATAAAGCAACAACAAAAATTAATATAACATGTTACTAACAATTTAAATTTTAATATTTCTATTTTTTATTTTACAATCTCATATTCTTTAAGATACACGATAGGATATATATAATATAATATTATTAATGCAAATATAATAACGTCATAGTGTCTACGCATTTCCTTAGTTTGTATTTATGTAATACACAAACTTTTTAATTAAAAATAAAGCAAATTCATTAAATAACTATAATCCAAATAGATCAGATTGTATAATTAAAAAATATTTAAAAGAAAATAAACTACCTGAAAAAGAAGTGAATTGGCGAGGGCAACGCCGACCATACCAGCACCGACAATAGTGACTTTATGTTCACAATCTCTAACTGGTTCCGACATCTTACATAAGAGTTCTTCTCGTAAGCACGGTGAACTAAAATTCGAATAACTCGCTTTCCTTTAATATTTCCACGAAATGTTATATCGTAATCATTCGTGGATATCTTGTAAACTATATTTATAAAATTACTAAATATCTCACAATACAACCAATGATACAACGACTTCTTCGAAAAATCTTCTAGTAATTATATTAAAAGTTTTTATTGAAGTAATTATTGAAAATAGAGATTTAAAACATAAATAATAATTTTTATCTTGTATAACATCAATTGATTTATAATATTCTTTGTGCATATTAATTGTATGCTAATATTTTATGCATATTAATTGTATATACTTATATAAAATAAAAAATTCGTCTTATAAAAAATATCATAAAATTACTTAGAAGTAAAAATTATAACGAATTTGTAATTGCTATATATGAATATTAGAAATGATAATTATTTAAATTTGTGACTTTATTAACCAAAGATGTTCAAAAAAATATATATACCAAATATAACCAAGAAAAACTAATTAATAATAAAACAGTTTTAAAATCCAAAATTTTTTTCTTACACGAAATTCATTATTCTCTGTACATTTGAACCAGAAGTCGCATTTTTCTTGAAAGTTTTTCCTTTATTATTTCCAAAGATTTCCTTCAAAATCGTCGGCGGTAAAGCACGAGTATATCGGTTCCTAACAAAGTCTCTCATTAATGTCACTCGTGCAAGATTCCTCAGACATGTTGATAGCGACAGTAGAGATGATAAAACCATTGTTTCTGTCACTCATCGGTTTTGTAAACGTCGCACGATCGTTTTCACCCACGTCTGTCACATTGCATGAAACCGTTTTTTTTCTTGAAAAGAGAGAGTACACTGATAATCGGCCGACATAACATTCTTGGCATACGGCCATTATGTCGGTTCGCCAATTGTTAAACGCATCCATGGTTACTAAAACTTATTATAATAGGCGTTCAAAAAAAAAGTAAAGAGGAGTACGATATTCATCAATAATTCTTTACTATATGCTTTACTTTGCCATTTTTTTTTATTTATGTGCTAAAAATACTTTATGCAATATTTTTCACAATTTAAAGTAATAATATTAAAATTGAGAAAATTATATGTTTGTACATACATGTATTTGCAAATATATTTAAACTTTTTTAATCGAATCATTTATTAATTATAATGTAAAGAGCTTTGCTTAATAAAAAAAATGTGTATTGAAGAGTGAGTGATATGTAAATTACAAATTTTCTTATTTATTATATTAATTTATTGTATTAATTTTTTAGTACATATAAATATTATTGTGTACTTTATCGGCAGCACATTTGGCATATTTGACATAAAAGTGCTTAAGTGATTAAATTGTCAAATTAAGAAAATGTATAATGGCATAAATAATTATAATATCGTAGAAAAAATGTTGAAATAGATGATAATGAGAAATACTGTCACAAAATAAAAATTATAATAAAAGATAAATATAGCACCGGAAATATTCCTAGCTTTTTTTACACATGTACATACACAAATGATATGCTAGTCGATTATATAGTAGCAAACATTTATAAAAATTATTTTATTAATTTAACATTTATAAAACTAGCATATAGTTCTGCGTTCATCAAATATATCTAAATATATGTAAGTTGCATATGAAACTTATATGTATTTATTGAAAACATGCAATAAGATAAAAAATAAAAAATATATAAATGAAGCTAATATATTCTTAAAATTTTAAGTCTTTTTGCACCTTGTGCATCATCGCTGAGGATTTATGTAGTAATGCAAGCTCGTCATCTGTTAACTTCTGCTGGACGATGTGCGTGANGCCATCTTCACCCAGTGTGCAAGGTAAAGAAAGGAACACATCTTCATTAATTCCATGATGACCCTAAAGATTATGAGTGTTATATTCAGATGTCTAAACTTCTCATTCATACGCGCGCGTATATTAAAAATAATTAATATTAATATACTTTAATAAAAAATTAATATATAACTATAATACATTAATATTTAAATATGTAATAAAGTTTTGACACAGATATAATTAATATATAAAAATAATATACTTTCGTTTTTCAGAGAAATTTTAAAAGTATTTTAAAAATATAAAATAATTAAAAATTATATTTAAAAATAATATAAAAATTAATAAGCTTGTAAAAAAGTAAAATATTAAATAATTAATAAGCTTTTAATCGTAAAATTATGATTAACGAAGCACAAAAATATAAATTTCAATAAGATTAAAATTATATTTATCAGAATAGGAGAGCAAAATACTGTAAGTTAATCTAGTAGAAATCCATATTGTCGACTTACAGTAACCAACGTGGATACAGCATGCACTTGATTGGAATTTCTTAATATAGCTGATGCAAGTTGCGACACACTAAGACCTATGGCCCATGAGGTGTAGCCTTTTAATTTGATCACTTCATACGCGCTTTGTATCACCTGCTTATGCAAGTCGCTCCAATTTTCCTCATCTTTATCAGTACCCACGTGCTCGTTCAAATCACGTAAACGTACTCCGGCAACATTGACTCCAGACCATACAGGCACTGATATAAATGCAAAATCAAATATCTCGCATAAATATAATATAAAATATTTTATTAATATATATATATGTATATATGTTTTTGTTTATTTATTCATTAAAATTTTTACTTTTTGAAAAAAATTATATTTTTAAAAATTGTTTGATTTACCTATCAAAGATATAATTGCTAATTGTAATACATTTTATTTTATTTATCTATTATAGTAATATTTTATTATCTAGTATAGTAATAATTATAGTAATATTATTATTTTAAAATAGCGTTTTACGTACCACTGGTATCCCCATGTTCTCCGATAATCCAGCCGTGGCAAGACGTAGGTGCGACATTAAGTTTTTGCGATAACAGAAAGCGAAAACGAGCCGAATCCAGATTCGTACCGCTGCCAATAACTCTATTCTTTGGCAAGCCGGAAAGTTTCCATGCCACATATGTCAAAATGTCCACCGGATTGGAAACAATAAGAAGAATCGTGTTCGGGCTATATTTGACTAACTGAGGTACAATGCCTTTGAAGATGTCGGTGTTACGTTGAACCAGATCCAATCTGGTTTCGCCTTCGCGCTGACGAGCACCCGCTGTCACGATGCAAAGACTCGAATTCGCAGTCACAGCGTAATCGGTGCTAGCGCTCACTTTTGCGTTCTTCATAAACGCACTCCCGTGTTGCAAGTCTAACATTTCTCCTTTTAGCTTGTCCACCATCACATCGATTAATACCACATCGCTCGAAACATTCTGTAATAATTTATCAAATGTAATTTTGTATATATGTGTCAGTATGTTATAATATTACTATATAAATATATAATTACTATATAAATATAACATAGTACATTGATTATTTAGAATACACAATTATGCTATTACTTTTGAAACAAATAACAATAATATATAACAATCATATCTTTAAGAGTAAAAATTAACTTATATAAAATCATATTTTACTAATCCAGTTAATAAGATTAACTTACGTTCGTCAAAACGCTAAAAGCGCAGGCCATTCCAACTTGACCGACACCAACCACTGTAATTTTATTTCTACTGGTTGACACCGGTTCTGTCACAGTAGTTAAAAGTTGATTCTTCAATGTTGTCATTTTCTGCAAATATTTATCAGAATAATTTAATAATGTATTAATATCAATTTTTTCATAAAATCTTAATTTACATTTTAATATATATACTCGTTTCTTTTTATGTCTTTTTTATTTTTAATTATAAATAATAAAAAATAAATTTTTTAACAATTGGTAAAAAAATACTATGTCAAAGATTAAAAGGGTCATGTATTGTTAAGAATATTACGAAATTTGACATTTCTGTCTGCTACCACTTAACAGAATGTTTTTTTTAATAACAGTTGTCTTTTTTCAACTGCGGTCGTTAACATAAGTTCATGAACCTCGTTAATTATATCAACGCTAGCTCGCATCTTTTTTTTTTAGAAAGAATTGTGACACGTCGGCAAGTATCATTTCAACGCGGTTGTAAAATGTATCGTGCAATTTCTACTTGTTGCATCTGCAACGAATGCAACGGATGGCATGTATAGTTGTCAGATGGCAGTACAGGTATAAACGGCGGAGCTATACCGGCATTTCCTTTTCAACTAGGTGCAAACGTGTGAACTGTAAAGCGGTAAAACACATAGAGAGTTGGAATTTAACTACACATCGGCTCGCGGGAATCGCGGTTAGATCATTAATCACAGTTCGTTAATAACGCTTGACCGGTAAGATATAATCGACGAAAGACTCATACAGCGTTCAACATTATTAACTTACTACACTTTGTACGGGAAGTCAGAAAAAAAAGATAAATTGCAATATATACCGGTAATGGTACGTAGTGTAACATGCACGTACTTTATCAACGTACATTTTTATCGCAGATAACGAGCACCAGCTGATAGCAACAGCTAATCAAGCAACAGCATGAAACTCTGACTCTACACTGAAAAAAAAGTTCTAGGTAAACTTATAAGATTGCATTTAGTAATGCAATTTTTGAAATATTTAATCATTATTACCAAATATAGTAATAATTAAATATAGTAATAAATATAATAACAAAACATTTGATAACAATTACATGCATTTAATTTTTATAACATTATTTCGTCATAATGACCTATATGTTTAGTTGAAACTATTTCACTAAGGGAAATTTGGTGAAATAATTTCAACTAAACATATAGGTCATTATGACAAAATAATGTTATAAAAACTAAATGCATGTAATTGTTATCAAATATTTTGTTATTATTACTATATTTGGTAATAATGACTAAATATTTCAAAAATTGCATTACTAAATGCAATCTTATAAGTTTACCTAGAACTTTTTTTTCAGTGTATCACGTTAAGAATTTTTTAAATATGAACGAATTAGCAATTTTAAATAATTAAGTCTGGAAAAATTTGTTAGAACAAATTTTTCATTAAGCAATCTTAAATTTATTTAAATATCACATTTAAATATCACAAGTAATAAAGTTAATTATGAAATTAACTTCAAATATATTTTAATTTAAATATTATCACTTTTTTGTTACACATTATGAGAGCGTTTAATTAAAATTAATTTTAAATGATATGATTGAAGAGTCTTCACTGACCTCAATAAGTTTTTCCCTACAATACTATTCTTCGACACTGTCGAACACAGACTGAACCTGTGGCAACTGCCGCAACTGCTATTCTACTGGACTGACAATTCAGGGATGTGGATTCGTCAAGGTGACCTTGCCCCCACCTTAAATAGCTTCGAGTAATAAGGCGATGGCAAAATGTATGAAAGTTTTACAATTATCTACGATACAACCTTAAAATCTCAAAATTGAAAAATAATTTACGAAAATTTTACAAGATTTGAAGTATCACGTGGATTCTAATTCGAATGTTATATTAAATACAGAATACTTTGAACCGCTTCGAAAAAGGAAACGTGACATTGCGCACGCGTAATATGACGCAACTTACGCACGTGACGGCAATATTCATCGATCCAGCTCGAGCAGACTTTCTTCTCTTGAATCTTTCCACTGTTCACCAATCATGAAGTACTAGGGGATGTCGAGAGTGGGGAAAAAGTATTTCTGGAAGCAATACTCAAGTCGTGACTCCCGCATTTTATAGCGGAATTTTTTATGGCTATCGGTAAAGTTAAATTTGCCACAATGTTCTTGAAAATACTCGCATAAGAAAACACTAGTTTTTTAATATATTAAAAACTTTATATATTTTTAACATATTAAAGATACACACATGTATTAACGATACACACATATTATAATTAAAAAAAACAGTTCCAAGAAAACTTGATATTATTTATCTTTGAAAAAAAATATACAATTTGATATTAGAATTACAAATAATGAGAATGAGCTTCGGCAAATATTTGCTCTAAGATTTTATTATCTGAAATGTTTAACATTGAAAAATTAAATATTAAAGGAATGATATTTTATTTTGTTTCAATTAAAGAGAAATTGATCTAAAAAGCGTTATAAGTATTATTATCGAAAAGTAACATATTTTGTAGCAATATATATAAGGTTGTCGATATCTGTGAAAGTAATTGAACGAATTGAGATTAATAATGACATTTCAAATGGATAAAATAAGATTATAGTTAGAGATAGATTGTATCGCTAATATACATATAATTCATACATTGAATATCGATCATTTTCGTGGGCATTGCAAGTAAAGATGAGTCAGATTGACACCAGTTGCATGTGTTCTGACGCAACTTTCTCCGTATGGTTGTAACGCTGTTCGTGAGAATGGTCACATCGACCCGTTTCGGAGTTTATATAGTTTATTCAAGTGACTCAAATATGGGCGTTTCTCTCTTTCCTCTTATTTCTCATACACTCTCTATCTCACACGTCGTCTTCTATTGACGGATATATATATGCTCCCCACTGAAAAGGCTATAGCTATACTTAGCGGAGTGAGTAAAGGCACTTTGTTCATCCAATTTCTTTACACAAAGTACAATATTGCATCGCGTGACATAAACTTACTGCCAAACACAACGCATAACTTATAAATAAGCTCTCACTATTCGAGAAATTATCTTAGCCGATGTTAAAGAAGAAATAAAAAGTTTGTGTGTAAAGGTTAAAGAACAGCGTTGTAACAATTTAATGACGTTTTAAAATAGTTTCAATGAGAATATTTTACTACAGCTTTTATTAAAA
This sequence comes from Tetramorium alpestre, assembly GCA_021460005.1. Classification (NCBI taxonomy): domain Eukaryota; kingdom Metazoa; phylum Arthropoda; class Insecta; order Hymenoptera; family Formicidae; genus Tetramorium; species Tetramorium alpestre. Next base: position 13,749 of record JAJVSH010000140.1, read on the forward strand.
ATACCAGCATTTGATATTATTTCCTCAGAAATTACATTGCCAATCAAGGTTTTTTCTGCTGCAATCTGCGTTTAATAAATATGCAAAGCAGATATATAAAAAAGAATGTATATCAGCACAAAAAAACTTGAATTACGTGTCATTCCTCTACAGCGGCTGAAGGTTGAAACAACCGAGTATACGCTCGTGACAATGTCGTCGAGCGATATGACAGCATCAATATGATGAAGATGGCACACACAATTACAAGTCCGAGCGTCCAAAGAGTCAACGGAAATTAGCATAATCGTAAATGTACGTACCAGAGGCAGCCGACGAGATGTACCGCGGTCCTTTTGCTTTACCTGCGTGTACTTATTATGTTTATCACTTCCGCGAAATAAATAGCCTGTTCGTCGTCGCCGCTATCCCGAAGTCCTTAAAGAAAAAGAAGCCATAAGATTCCAGACATTCGAACTTTAGCGCTGGTGTTAACGGCATTGTTATTGCAATAATACGGCTCTTGCATCATTTTAATGAGCGCGCGGACATCTGTCATTTGCGCGTATGACGAATTTACCAGCGATAGCATCTTTGTTTGATTTGATTAGTTGCAGTGTAAGCATGTCGATAAAGTTGATACATTGTTATCGCTGTAGGATAATAATAATAATGTAAATGACAATTTATTTCTCCTGGGAAGATATTTCAATAATTATATTTATGTAAAGGTTGAAGATCTTCGAAGATAAAATATAGAAACTGAAAGTTGCTAAGTATAAAATATATTTCGTTATAATTGTATGATCATGTACATGCGTATTATCGCACGCTGGGATCTTGGTCGAAAATGAAATTTTGTGAAGCTCAACGCCCGTATTTCTTAGTTATTATCATTTAGCACAGTATTTTCGTGCACACATGTGAATTCATTCCATGTCGCCTGATGATGCAACGTTAATCTGCAACATCGGAGCATCGCATCATGTTCTCCAAAATGTTGCAACGAATGCTATATGTAAAACGGCGCAATCATCCGCATAGTAATCATCCTTTAAAATATGCGGAATGAGGCACATTGCAGCATCCTGCTGTGATTTCCATAAACAATATGCACAAAGTGGCCGCACGATTTGCCCTGCAGCCGGCGAAATCGCACCAAGGGAAACGGGTGTGGATCTTTAGAGCCTCGAGTGAGATGGAAAAAGGAGAAGGAATGGGAAGGATAGGGCTTCATAATAGAGCAATTTAATAAATTGTCGAGCGTGGCAATTAGGACGGTGTTAGGGATCAGCAACGAGACTTTGATATGGTAATTACTCCGGGATAATACATGTGCATTCGTTAGCGACCGCCATATAGTATGTACGCACCAAGGCCATTCGGCTATGTTTGTATGTCGGACTCACGAATATTTCGGTTCTTTTCTCGCGACGTGATTGTAAATTATAGCTCGTAACAAAACTGCGCTCGCTCTCGCGAGGTACCGCTCGCGGACACGAGCATACATTGCTATCGTGTCTTACGTTGAAAAGGATTCGTTAAATTGTCCGAATACCTCATGCAAATTATCTCGTCTTACGTTTTGGAGCAAATTAACAAGTACGCAACACGTTGCGATAGTGCCTGCAATTATGACATAAGATTGCGAGAAGCCTGGAATACTTTTCGAAAGAATATTGTCTGCGTTTTGTGGCGCGATCGTTATTTGACTTGCATCACGCGATTGAAAGCTTGACAGCAGGGAAATTATAAATATACACAAATCTGTAAGTCTGTGTTCTTTAAAAAATTAAATTAATTATTTTTTATGCAATATTAACAAAATAACAAAGAGGCATTACTATTGAGATATAGATGTATCGAAATACAATGCAATAAGAATAAATGCTAGATAAAAATTTTGCAAACAAAACAATATTTCAAATGTATTCTTGTCTCAATTTTATATAATAATTGAATATACTAATTTAAATATATTTATCTAAATTTCATAATAATTGAATCTATTTTTATGAATATAATTAAAAGAGTCTCTGAAGCTTCTGTCAACGCGCCAAATTGTGTTTGTTCCTTGTCGGTGCATTCCCATACCGCGGGTGGTCGTCTTCGACGAGTGCGTTAAAAGTGCACTCACGCGTGCGGATGAAGAGAAGATTCAGGATAGAAAGGGCCGCGAAAGGGAAAGAGAGGAAGAAGGAGATCGAGCGAGCGGTTGCAATAAGTGATTCCCTGTAACTACAAATAAACGGCGATACGTTCCGGCTTCGCTCGCCCGTAAATCTCGAATCGGAGCATAATCACGTAATCGCCAAAGCAATCTGGAATCTGCCGTGGATCAAAGATCTCTCCGCGCATCCGGTTCTCGCCCGGATCATCTTGACGTTGCCTCACGGACGACGGTAAAGTAGAATCTATTCACTCTCATCGGTAACCCAGAATTCTGTTATAAATCAGGTCCCAGTGTCGATGCAGACTTGTTTCACGGCAGTGAAATTAGTCACTTCAAAATACGTATGTATGTGCGGTACTACGTGCTAAGATTATTATCCCTACTCTTACTATATCCTTCATATCATGATCCGCGCAACCGGAACTAAAGTTATGCTGGTCAAGAAAAATTTCTTTTTCTCGCAATTTTATAATGCAAAAAATGCTGTCGCGATAACTGAAAAGATACAATTCATGTTGGCGCTTGTTTTGTGAAAGTAGAGCAATGTTACGGTATTTATTTACGCTTCGTTAATTATAGTGTTATATTGTAAAATGCGCACAGTTTTGTTAGAAATTATTCATTGTTATCTAGGAAATGCACGAAAAAAATCTTTGACTGCAGTCTTTCATTGATTGTCGGACAAATAGAATTGAGGTGAAATAGAGTGGCAATGCGTAATCAAAATGCACTTTCGTGTGATGTATTGCAATCAAAACTAAATTATATCTACAAATATTTATGTCTGGATTTGATTAACTTGCTCTTTTAAATAGTAAAGAAAGTTCATTTACAGATACGTTAGATTTTATTGCTCGCGAAACTTAAAGTAATAACAAAATTATATTGTATGTGTATATTTATATATAAATATGAAAAATTATAATATATATATATTTATAAATTTATATACACATAAATATTATAAATATGTAGATATAATTTTATTCTAAATAAACTTCACTCGAATTGATGTTCATGTTAATTTCGACATTATGCCAATTTTTAATTCTGTAAATATTTTGAATATCTTATTAATATTTAAAATATCTTGCGCGAGTAAATACATTTTCTTGCCAGAAGTAATACCAAAGTTATAAAAATTTATGAAGATGTGCACTAATATAAAAATCGATGTCGAACAATCTACTGCTAGTGGCGTGATTTCGCGCCATTAATCTTTCCCCGACAATTAACCGACCGTAACGCAGCCGGCGGCTATTAATTGCAATCAAAACAACCGGCTGATACGGAATTTAATCTCGTGCATATTCGGAGAAAACATTTATCTTCAAAAATCGTAACAATTACTGTATAAACAATAAACATGCACATGTATATGCATCATCTCGGCGTGAAAAAAATTATTAGCATACATAAAATTTGTGCAATCCCCTCTTTTGACTGGACTATGCATGTTAAACAGGTTTGTAAAAAGGTGGCTGAAGAAATGCGCTCGTTTATCAGACATGTCTTCGATCGTGTGTTCTGTCTTTTTCCGGCAGATGCCAGGAACATTCAGTATTTTTCTCATTGAAAGAGATGAAATCAAGCATTATATACATCATTCTAAAAAAAAATAAAGTATTAAACAAGAAACTTGGATATTAATGCAACGCTAATTGCATAGCTAATCTTTCTGTAAAATAATATAGAAATATATAATTAAAATAATTTAATAAATCTGTCATTCGAGTAAATAATCAAGACACGTCGTACGATAATTTCAAGCTTGATAATAAATCGTAACTAATGAAAAAGAAATGGAACAGATGAGGAATAATACAAAATGAATATAGGAGTAGAGTGTTTTGAAGAAAGGGAGGAGAAAGAGAAAGAGCGTGGCAAAAGTTCTCCAGCGACGAACTCGTGGAGAAAAAAAAAGAGAAATCGAAGGCCCGCGCCCGTTGATTAGCGGATATCTTAATTACTGATTGGCCGCGCGGACTAATTAAATCGTAACTCAATCAGGAGTCCGACCTGCCTTCTGCGCCACGGCGATTTTACGAGCATGTACGCGCGGTTTCGGGGCCACTACATACATACGTGGATCGCTGATGGCGTATAGATGACTTTAAAGCTTTGAGTAACGCACTCCAACTAACTCCTTACCCTGCCCCTTTTACATATTCCCTCCACCGATCTTTCTCGCGCGGCAGTGTCTCTTTTTTATTTCGCCTTCTCTCTTTGCACGCCTTCCTTTTTTCCATCGGCGACCTCCTCGCTCCGAGGCTGCTTCGACGGCATTATATTCGCATGGAATAAAAAGTATAAGTAATTAGTAGTACCTACCGCCGCGTCCGTTGCCTGTTGAGCAATGTCCTCTGGATCCTCCCACTTTTCATTTGTATGAACCATTCACGATATGAATTTTCAATAGCAGATCGTGCAGATGCGTTTTCGTACTGAGAAATATACGAGTATCCTTCATCTTTTTGCATGTGTGCGATGCGGGCTCGTGAATTTTGTAACGCGAGGACCCGAGCCCCGTATATACTCGTTCCGTATTTAACAGCAAATTTAATAATATAAATTCTTACTTTATATTTACATCTGAATTGCAATATTCTTATTATAATGAAATAAATTTCGCTATCAGATGACCATGATCAATACTAGGCATGCGGGTAAGGAATTTTATGTACAATAACTCGTACTTCTTTTTTCCGTAATACTTGAGTAGGCTAGTAATTAACTTGTGAGTCAATTATAACTATAATTATGGTGGATCCCAAGAATTACGTCGGAACGCATCTGCAGTGTATCAAATTTTGCACACATATAAAAATATATTATTTATATATATATATATATATTTAAATATTAAAGTCGTCCAACTTAAAACTATAAGAATATCATGAAGAATAAATTATAAGAAAAGAATAAAATGCTTGAAATCTTTAAGGATTTATTACCATTTTACTTTAAATTTTCTCGATTTATGTGAAAATAAAGTAAATTAATAAACTCTATAACATATAATTAAAAGAGTATAAAACTACACATACTAGAATACTTCTTTACCATTATATTTTTGCAAAATTTATTTTAANTGGAATATAATGTCTTAAGAAAATGAAAGTTCGATTTTCCATATATTACCATTTAATTATAAATGTAATATACATGTTGTTAGTAAACCACACAATATACATATTATATTAACTTAGATAAGGTAAAAAAATATTTCTTNAACAGAGTTTTCCCAACACTTATAAAAACTAGATGACAATAAATTCCTCATTCATGATTACATATAAAATATAACGATTATCGCTTGTCATATATATTTGTTATTGTGGATAATGAACCACACAATCATAAAGCACTGTTGTCCTCGGTTGTCATTATTATTATTTTTTGTCATTATTACCAAACCAGCCATTATTTCCAAACTGCAACATAAAAATAGNATAAAATTTTAAAATTGATTTATATAAAACAAGATTAAAATAATAAAATTAGATTATATAGTTATTCGAAAGATTAATATTTATAACAACTAATTTATAAAAATTAAAATAGTATTTTAGTTTTAGATCCCATATATGTTAAATAATGCATATCATATATATATATATATATATATATATATATATAGCGTTGAAGAAATTGCACCAATAAATTCAAACTGAAAAGAAAATATTAAAATATATATATAAATTATTTACAAAATCTTCTAAAAAAAAAGAATTGTTTTACATAAAAAATAAAGTATAATTTTTTCCGACATTTATATCAATATTTAACAAATTAATACAATATTTTTTAACATTTTCTGTTTAACTATTTCTATTTTATCATTAATGATTTTCTAATAAACAAGATTTTATTTTTCTTAAAATATTTTATTATATTAAGAATCAATGAAAGCTCAAAATATATAGTTTTATTTTATCATCATTTTTTATTCTTTTTATCTTTAATTATTAAATGTAAAAGTAAAAACTTACCATTGTGATTGTTTATATCACCGTTCGACATATTCCATATCTATCCAGACGTTGATATCCCGGACATCTCTGCTGTCTGACCGGGAATTTTATGGCATCAATAAGTAGCGAGGTCTGTGATTGTCGAAAATATGTATTTTTTTGGCAAGACGTCAAGCCGATCGTTACCAATACGATTACAGATATTATGAACATTTTCATTAAATATGCCATTTCTAATATTTAAATTTCAAATATTAGTCACACACACGAGACTAAAAACTTTGATTCGTTATCCTCGTAGTTAGGAATCGGAGGTACTACTGGCGTTGTCTCAACAGTTCACCGATTCTTATTATATTCCACCAGATTCCTTCGAATCCGCTATTTATAATCATCATTCGATTGCGCAATCTACTTTTTTACTACTACTTCAGACAACTTAATGACGTGTTTAAAATTTTGAAATATATAAATAGAATGATGGTTAAGGAAAGGAAAAGAAGTTGTCCTTGAAGATTATACCATAAATATTCATTAGAGATATTCGCATTGCTTCCTAGAAATAAAAATTAATTACAAGATTTAAGAAATTATATAATAACTTTTTAATATAAAAATTAATCTTAACAGTTGTATTATTACGTTCCTCACTTGAAGGTATCTTAATACGAGAATCTTAATTCAAGGAATTTAAAGAAATTACATTATAATTTCTATCTCTTTATTGTGTGTAACTTTTATTTAATTTCCCAATATAGAATTAAACATGTAATTGATTTAAACGTTATATTTCACATCTAATTATTTTTATCATTTTTAGTAGAACAATTAAATATTATGTTTATTAATTATTCGTATTAATTCGATATGCATTAACAAACAGAGTATACATTAATATTCTTTATTTATTCCATTTTTACAATATTTATGTTATGTTATTTCTATGTAGGTTATTTATGTTATTTCATATTTTAATAAAGATAAACAAGTTTTTATAATTATAATTGAAATATAATATAATTGAAATATAATTGAAGGAGAGAAATACCAAAATGAAACAGCTTCAGAAATTTAAAAATTTAGAAATTTAAAATAAATTAAAAGCATTGGCTATTTATAATTATGCCTTGACGATTACGTAAACCGCTTAATACGATTCGTCAATATTTTTATTGCCAGTCGCGCTCAAGGCCATCCATAAAAGAGATATATTTAGCCAATTTCTACGGGGCTATGAAAAATTATAGTTTCGCGAATATTTTATGAAATAACGAAATTACGGATATTAAGATAAATATGTTATTGTTCCGTTTTATATGTCTCCTACTAAAATTTATTAAATTTAAATTTAAATTTAGATTACTAAATGTAATAGTAAAAAATATTCCACATGCGCAAATTACATATATAAAAGATATCTCTTTAAGTTATCTTAAAAAAATTTTTTGTAAATATGAAAGACACACACTATAGCTAGAGAAATGAATATTTAGAAAATTGTCAGAAATTTACAAAAATAAAAACATTATTTTTTAAATATATTGATTGCCATGTCATAGACATCATTCATATGTTTCTTGTTTCTAAGAATTCGAATATGATAACGTCAAATTTTCATCAGAAAGAATCTTTGTTGTTTAATAAATATTTTACAAAAAAATTTATAAAAGGAAATGTATTTGAATTCTTGGGATTTTTTCATGAAATTGATTATTATTCATACATAAGTAATGTCGCAGTCAATGTTAAACAAGTTTTTTGAAACATATGATTTAACATATAGCTATTATAAAATACCTATTATA
>JAJVSH010000140.1:22544-78200 GCA_021460005.1 Tetramorium alpestre
TATCTTTTTTATCTTAAATATAAAATTATAATACATATAATTTACTCTTACATTAATTACTGAGAATATTTAATACTTTAGATTACAATTGAATAATGATTAAAAAATCGACAAATATTTGAATTTAATTGTATTTCTTATTTATTCAATCTTGTCGAGGATCAATTTTTGCGCCTCATAAATTCTTCGGCAAGATATCATCATCAATTCTTGTTCCTTAGATGTATATAACAAACGAATAAAGGACTGTATGCCGTTTCTTCCTATTACACACGGTAATGACATAAAAATATCCTTTTCCAGTCCGTGTCGGCATCCCTAATAATATATTTGACATTTTTGATAAAATTTGATCAACAATTATTCACTAAAATTTGTAATTTATGTTTCCAAACAAGAACTTGCATGTTTTTGCATATCATTCCAATGTCTTATCTTTATATTTATCATTATCTTTTATTAAGCGAGAATAAATTAATATTGCAATTATACAATGCGAGATAAAAGTAATAAAAAAATAGTTCCCAAAGCATATGAGCAATATCATGAAACAAAAGTTTAATAGTTCCAATAAAACTTATCGATAAACCTTCACGAACGTCGAGACAGTAAAACAGGCGCAAGTATTGCGCACGATAGCATCGACGATTTCTCCTGCACAAATTCCAACTGCCCAGCTATGATAGCCTTTCTTGATGATCAATTCGTTATCGCTATCGATGACTTTCGTGTGCAAATCACGCCAGGATTCTGGATCCGTTTTTGTGCCGATCTCTTTGTTTATATCTTTCAAAGGCATACCCATTACCGCAACAGCGGACCAGACTGGGACTAACATGTGTTAAAGTAGGGAATATAATAAAAGTGTTAAAACAAAAATTGGCTAAATTATACCATATAAAAAAATTATAAAGATATTTATTATAATTTTTAATTACCAGAAGCCGGTCCGTTTTCGCCAATGATTAACGCTTGAATCGCGCTTGCCGAAATTCCCAGTTTTTGAGCGATAAAGTACTGAAATCTGCAGCTGTCTAAAAATGTTCCTAATCCTATAACACGGTTCGGTGGAAATCCAGACAGCTTCATAGCAACGTACGACAGAATGTCGACTAAATAAAATAAAAAAGATAAAAGATTGAAAAAATAATTCAAGTATTATACTGTATTTGTCCGATTAAAACTGATTTATTACGAGTTATAATATATTAAAAGATTATAGAATATCTTGATAGAGAACCGATTGACACATTATCAAATACCAAATGTATAAAAAGGTACACATGATGTATATGTGCAATTTCTGGTATGGCAAACACGTTAAATATAGCAATAAAACGTACATACCTGGCTTGGAAAGAATGAGAAGAACGCTGTTCGGCGCGTATTTAGAGACGTTCGGAATGACATCCTTGAAAATTTTCAGATTATGCTCTAGATAATCGGCCGGCCGCTGATCTTCACGAGACTGGCTTCCAACTGTGATCACGCATACCGCTGCGTCTCTGGCACAAGCATAATCTATCGGAGTGTAATACACGCTGGATGATTTATCGTTTATCAGAATTTTATTTATTTCCACGTGCTTTTACACGAAGGATATATTTCTGTAGAAAAAATTATGAAAAAGCTAGAGAACATATTCTCTCCACTTTCAAAGGTTGCGAAAGAGATTAAAATACTTAAAGTTCTTGCTTTATTAGTGTTATTATCATTTATTATCGGTTGCTAATTAATTTCAAGGTATACGCGTCGCTTGTACGTCGTTTATCGCGCGGCATCGCGTGAAATTCAATCACCGCGCGGTTTATCTTAATTTTATTAACATCGCGAGATGTCTCAATGCAAGCACAAACCCGCACGAACGTCACCTCCAGCGACCTTATCGTTAATCGCAACCGCGCGATTTACTTATCCGGACGTTAAAGCGCGGTTGTTTCGAGATAATTGCTCGTTACTCGCGTAGATCGCGGACAGTGTAATGACGGTCTCGCTATTTTTCTGCAGCCTCCTCCGATCGGGCTTCACCTTTGGTACCGACAATCCTGGGATTGCCGAGGTACGCCGCCGCATGGCTGATGTCTTCTGCTTCCGCCTTGGCGAGATCCTCGTTCACGTCTATGAGGACGAGCTCGGAGGCGAGACGCTGTGAAAAATCACAAAGGGATGAACGTAAAACAGGGTAGCGGGCAGAGAAGCTAGAGAGTAATTAACGACAACCGATCGCTGCCCGGCAGGCAGTGTTATTACGCGCTTCGAATCGTTACGCAATGGCAGCATCAGCTGGCCCTCCCTTCCCCCTCGGGAATCGCATTAAGAATACGAGCGAATGCGCGATCAATCGCGCCATTTGCATAGTCTCTTAATGCGAGGAATCGTTAAGATTCGATCAAACAACAGCGTTGAGAAGCGTGTTATTTTCGGGAGGATCCACCACGTCGCGTCGGTCCCGTTTCATCGAGGTCATCGTCGTCGTTGTTGCCGCCGGTACCTGGTGACACAAACGATGTCTTCCGCAGAGCTATAACTCATTCATGAATAATTACGGGACCGGTACGGCTTCTTCTCGCCGGTTCCTCTTCCCGAGAACTGGATCCTACCTCCGGCAGCCGCAACGAAATTTTCGACCGAAATAGCCGAGCGCATTCTTCATGAAATGTCAAACGAGCATGAAGAATGCTTCGGGGACCTCCTGTCCGCACGTGCTTCATTTTTCTCCCGCAATCATGGTTTCTTCGTAAATGTTGTCTATTTGTTTCCCCATGAATTTTTTTAGTTTCATTAAACGTTTCGTATACTAGGGATATCGTAAATGTAGGTAACGTTATACGTGTCCGTGAAGTGTGGCAAATGGCGCGGCAAACGAGCGGTATAAGGGACCGCTGGTAATCTATATTCGTTTTTGAACGACGGATCATTAAGCTTCGAGCGGTTCTAATTTGTGCGGGCTAATTTGTGGTATAATGAGATATTCGGAAGATCATGTAAATCACCTCGTAAAAGTTAATAGGCATTATTCTCCTAGAACCGTATCGTATACAGACGCATTTTTGTGGTAATAGCGATAGTCCGTATTACATAGTCTATCAATACATTTACACTCGAGCAGACGGGCGTAGTTTCCTCAGACAAATGGTGCTTTCACACTTCACATTAAGACAAACGCCGGGCTAACTACAAAACGGCTTCTTAATATATTATGTTGCACTCTCATGCTTCCGATCTGTTATTGTACACCACTTAATTATCATACTTCATCAAGCGTGACTTCCGAAAGGTATGAATATCGTGAACTGCTAAACTTCTGAATAGATCCATCATTTTCATTGTCTCTCAATAACAGTCTGTAACTTTCACTTGCATTAATCATATTGTAGCATAAATAAAAATTAATATTCTGTAACTAATATAGTATTCTATATCTAATATTCTGTATCTAATAATTGACATAACGCAAACTAACATTTGTATGGATATACATCGTAATTAATATGTAAAATTATATTCCTTCCTTGTAAATAATTCAAGCATAATTTTCTTTATTCTATTTTTAATTATATATAAACATTTGGCAACTATGTCTCTCATTTCTTCTTCTTTTCTTTTTCTCATTATCTTTTAGTAAATTTTTTTATAATTCTAATTACATTTTTATTTTCTAAATTTAAGTAATTGTATGGATATTAAAATAGTAGCCAAAAAATTGTGGACAAAAAATATTATTAGAAATATATTTCATCAAAGATAAAATGTGATGTGCGGACAATTTCTCAATAGTTTTTGAATGACCCATCGTGATAACACGTGATACCTGTTTGGCCTTAATTTCCTTATTGTTTTTATTAAATAGCTGAAATACGCACATAACAATGTATCATTATCTGACAAGTCTCTTCATAAAAAGCAATTATTTGCATATTAATATCGATGACGTATTTTTCGCCGAAAGTTTTGTATGGTATATAATTTGTGCAACTTGCGTGATACAGGCGATCCAATAAAATGTGTGGGACAAGAGGTAACAAGAGGGAAAAAACGCCTGGTTCGTATAATTGTGAAGAATTTGAGCACGGTGGTAGATTTGCAAAGTGGACGGTAGACCGTAACAGTCGTATTTTCGTACTTCGCGATGATCTCATTGATGCGATCTGCTATTCTGCGACGCGAGGTGCAGCAGTACGACTCGGTCATATCTTTCGCTTCTTATTTTTCTTCTTTATGCCCTTCTTCCCAGTTTCTTCGGCAGCGTCTTCAGTCGCCGGTAATCAGGAGATCTTTATGATCATGTTGGACAAGCGCCACCGAAATTTCGTGCTTCGTAGTTAATTTAAATAATCAATATTGACTGGAAGTACATGTTTCAAATTTTTATAAAGACTTAAGGAAGTCATTTATCATTGTTAGGAAAGCCAACAACGAAACGGTTTTAAGGAAATCCATGGCATTAATTTAATATGCAGTCAGGGTAATTTTCCTTGAAAGCCGTTATCGTGTGCGATAACGGGTTCCCTAATATCCTAGTTATTCTCATACTATATTCTGACCTCCTCGATAATATACATGATAAACTCCACTATATATTATTTAGTCTCTCGATATACACCATAAGATCGTCCAACGAGAAGTCTATCGTTCGTCAGTTACGCCCTCCGCGTCCCACCGCGTGCACACACCATTGTTTGCCCTCGTAAATTTGCGGAAACCGAAACCTAGAATTAGTCGCCCACATTTATTACCATCTACCGGAATGTACTCAGCATATGGATGTAATACTGTTGCACCTTGTAACATCGCAAGCCACAATGTGTTCCGTCTAACTATTAATTTTCCTCTTTGAAGCAACAGATACGAAATTATGCCTAATACAATGGTAATATACAGTTTCATTTAGAACGTTACGAACAATTTCATGTTTCTCGTATTTCCCATTATTACATAATTTAGGGCTTGTTAAGACAAAAAAAATAAGTTTACATCTATACACTGTCTCATAAAATTTCTAGAAAGCTTCCAGATATGTCTTTTAGAAAATCTTGAATCGATTATTATCAGATGTCTTTTAGAAAATCTTGAATTGACTATTATGTAATAATATCTGTACGTGTTTCGCAATGATTTCAAGTGAACCGTGTTATAAATTGCAGTCTCTCTCCATAGTTACTAGCATAAATCAGTCGGTTAGAGCCGTCCTGCGGGGGCGCATTGGCCGACGTGTAAATGCTTGCGTTACGATCCGATAACGAGCGAAAGGATCGGCCCACTTCTGCATCTTCTATCATCTTCTTCCTGTCTCCCTCCCTCTCCTACGTTTCGTTCTGCTCCTTCCTATAGCCGAATTCTCTCTTCTAGTCTTCCGTGGATCATTTGCATAATAGCTTTTTTGAGTCGGCACACACATGCACGCTAACGAGCCTACATTCAGGATTCGTCCCTGTAAACTTGCACATATTCTCATACATAAACCTACACCTGTCTGTCGGGGAATTTCTTAGCACCGTCGTCCTTTGTTAGGTGCGACTCGAGGGTATCTCCCGAGGTCTGCCAATGTGGAATATTATATCTCTGATCCTCGACGAACAAATACGAATTTCGTGCTCGAGCCGTGTGGATACCGGCGCAATGTCTCATTCACCCAGTATCATTGTGAACATGTTTAGATTGACATATCGAGCACATTATCGTATCATCTGATGGAATAAGGCACAGATCGATTACACACGTGTGCATTAATCAATGTTGATACACCCTTCTCGAAGTAAATAATTGTATTTCAATGAAGTGTTTTAGTATTAACGTTGACTTATATGCATCAGAATTTTTACGAAGTAAATTACAAAGTGCACTACTAGTATTAATATATTATATTAAAAGAAAATTAATAATAAATTTGAAGAATATGTATTTAAAGTTATTTTACGTTGAATGCAAATTAATTTATAAATTTTTAAAGTATAAAATTTTTATACTTATATAATATATATCATAAAGGTTATAAAGGTTATAAAAAGTATAACAAGTTTTTTTCTATGCATGCACTATTATATAGCTAATAAAAATTATGTATTGCTATATTTTACGTGATAATAAAATAATTCAATCATCATTATTAATATTATAAAAAATGTGTCAATATGTACATAAAAATTAAAGTAACATAAAAGGTTAGAAACTAAAAAGAAATAAAAAATGCGCTAACTTTGAATAGAATCGCTATAGCGACCGCGACACCCTTGGGCGCACTGCCGACGACGGCGACCTTGACACGATGGCCATCCACAAGATGTTCTGCCTGTTTGGCCAGTAAAACAGTTACCGTGTTGTCGGCGACCTCAGTTGCTTTCCTCCTTGTTTCGGTCATATCCGATACGCTTCCCCTTTGAAATGTAACACTAAATAATTTAGACAAACCAAAAATCGCTTGACATTGTGATTATCTCTAATTGAGACCACGAAATTTGACGTTTTGTATTAAAATTTACATAAGATAGGATACGTCTGGAAAAGCAGACAGTCGAAGAAAATATTTTTGACAGGAGCCCAATGAAATTGACAACGGATACATAACAAGTAGATTTACTATCAATTTGGAATGGCTATGTAAAACGGGATATGCAATAAGATGATTGTATTGGTTCCGTATGATCGAACGTGAGAGAACTCTCTTTGCCTTCCGTGTCTGACGTATCTCATACGCTCATAATGCACTACATGTACGAGATGTGAATCTCAAGTTATCTTGTAGCAGAAGATATACAATCCGATTAACACGTTCGATCACGGACGAAAAGATGCTATCGATAAATTCAATCGCGTCGTACAGAATCAATTATAGTCAGAAAGAATGCTCGTTATACAAAAAGATAAATGCTCGGGGCAGATGTAGAGACGAATCGCCAATTGGACGCATTGTTCCTATGATTTTCGTTTTTCTACGGCTAGAAGGTCGTAAAATTGATCGACAGCTGGCGCGGAGCCGCACAGGTGGGATGCGCTGCGTTCTTCGGAGAGATACTGCCAATTTGTGTTTTATAGGATATTTGAGAAGGGCTCAAGGAAAAAGGGATTCTTAGGAATCGACTCTTTTGTGCTATCCTTACAAACTTTACCAATTCAATTCACTATTTTTTTTTTTTATTATAAAGACGTAATCATGTTTCATTTCAATAATAATTCAATTTCTGCAATAAAAAAATATATACATATATAACACATCGACTTCACTATAATATAACAAGACCTAAAACTAATGTAAAAAAAAGATTGTAATTTAAATTATCCAATCTCCTTTAGCGGCAGCTCAACCGTACATTTGCCTCGCACGCACACACACCCTGGAGAGTGCATTTTCATCCGCCCTTTCACCTTTCCGCCGTACATCGTTCGACTGCGTAAATCAAAATTCGATCGAATAAAAAAAAAAGAACCGATAATAAGCTCCGCACGCGTAGAATATTGTAGCGCGAGTTGCATGTATCGTTCGCAGGCAATCTTAGGAGAACGCGGCTTGTTTAATTTTCCAGGAAGTCGAGTTTCACTCATATATCGTTTATTACGGCGATCGAATGTACGCACGCGGAAACCGGTTGCCAGGTGCAGCATCGCCTTTATTGATGAAGATGCATTCTAGGACGTCGCTCCTTCTCCCCTTCTCTCCCACCCCTTTCTTTCTTCCTCGCTATTTCCGCGCCGCGTATCCGTTCACGGGTCCTTTACGTTTCTCGCTCTCCTCTTTTCCTCAACCGGTCGTCACTCTGCAACGTCGCTCGACTCGCGAAGAATGCCGCACTCACGCAGCACACTGCGGATGCCGTCGGCGCACTGCTGTACCGCCGTCTTTTCCTGTTCGTTCAGCTTCTGTCGCATCGTGGCGTACACACCTTCCCGTCCGAGAACACAGGGTACCGACATATACACATCTTTATCGGTCCCGTGGGCGCAACTCTGCGAACAGAAATTCCTTGATCTTGTTTGCCCCATCGCGCCAATCGACATGCGAACAAGCGCGTCTTAGAATGCTTTTGCCCAACGAAAATACGAATTAATTGTCAGCAAAGAGTTAATCCTAATTATAAAAATCAATAAAATATTACAAAATTGAAAATTTATCATTATCTTACAATTATTATATTTCCTTTCAATTTTCTTTCATATTCAATTTCTATAATCATATTGCAACCAGAAAAGTTAATATTAAATCTTTATGCAACTCGAATCTGTTTTTAAAATTAAATCAATACATTTCTTTGTAGTAAAATTATAATTTTATAAGTTATTAAAATCTGTCTAAAACTGTTCAATAATTTTATAGAACGTTAACTTGATTATATTGCTCACCTGTAAGTACGTCGAGACTGGCAATACAGCTTTAGTATTCCTGACGATGGCATCGACGATCTCAGCAGTGCAGAAGCCGAGAGCCCAGCAGCTCGGCCCTCTCTCGCCCTTCTTCCGATTAAGCTCCACGTCGCTGTAAACACAACGCAAAGATTTTATTACTTCCTTAAATTCTCTCGAGAATGTCCCGTGATCTTAACCACTGACGTTTTATTTACAGCTTCGGAAATGTCACGCCACTTCTCGGGATCATCCGCCTCACCCATTCGTGGGTTTATGTCGCGTATCTTCGTACCCGCCACGTGAACGCTCGACCATATAGACACTATATGAGACGACAGATGTTGGAAGAAAAGACATCGTTAACTGTTAGGTCGTTTATAATACAGCTAAAGTATACGTGCAATACTTTTCAGCACGAATGATATTTGCATATAAATAATTTATGTATTTTTAATATTTAAAAATATTCCAATAGAGTTTAGTATAAAGATTAAGGTAAAATCTTGCTACACATTATCCGCAATAAAAAAAAAGAAGCTCTTTTCTATCGTAAAGTTAGTCAAGATGTCAATCAAGTACCAGATGTATCGCCCTGCGCGCCGATACTCATGCAACTGATCGACGTCCGCGCCAGTCCCAACTTCCGACTCAGTAAATCCTGAAACCTGCAGCTATCGAGCAGAGTGCCCGTGCCAAGCACTCTGCTTGGGGGAAACTTGGACAACTTCCAGGTGATGTACGACATCACGTCGATCGGTTGAGTTACAACTAGTAACACTGCCTTGTAAGCCAACTTTGCGATTGTAGGGACGATTTTCTTGAACACCTCGATGTTGTGCTTCACATCCAATTCCTCCTCGGCTTTCTTTTCACAAACCGCGATTACTACTACTGTCGAGTCTTTTACCTTATAGAAATCTAAAATGCAATCAATCGTAGATCGTAGATTATCATGAAATGGTGATTTCTAGATACAGATACGTTCTAATGTCTTAGATAAATTTTCCCGAGAGAGTTAAGGTATAAATTGTTCCGAATCTTCGGGGAAGACACTTGGCTATTCACGCGAAAGAAGTCGTAACGGGAAATACCTTCGTTAAGAATCAGATACGCCTTTCCGGAGAACGTCTTATTCAACCGCGTAATCATCAGCTCCTCGGAAGTGCGTGGAATACAAAACGACGAGAACGGATAAGAAAATTTTTTCCCCTTTCGAGAGAGAATCACCATCGGAAGAGATGTGCCGATAACGACGGCAGGGGAAGACAATCCGGCGTGGTCGGAAAAATAAAGAGTACGGATCCGAGGCAACACCTTCACAAAACGCTTGTAGTAACACGGCGCGGCAGTATCGCAACTATACGGAAGATACATTTACGACGGAGAGAGATGTTGTTACAGATAACTTGGCAAGCCCGTAAAAAAGTCGTCCCACTTGTTCCAGTAATTGCTACCTCGCACGAGACAAGATCAGAAGGAATCATTCCGCTATCCTATATAGGTATAAACACAGACGCGCTACGCGTCGTACGCAACGCCGAGGAAAGTCGAACAAACCGAAATCATTCTCGAGATCAAACGTGGAGCAGCTCGATGAAACTATCCACGTGATCATGCCTGGTCGTACTGCACACCTTCCGTTACTGTCCTTCTGGATTCCCACGAAGGATACGGCGCTTTTACAACCGGCCGCTCGCCGGACGGGGTAACCGCGCGCCGTACGCATGCTGAAAACAGAAACAGAAAACCGCGTCGTAGAGTCGATCACGGCCGAGATAAATAAGAGTGGACGAGATTTACGAGAGTGTCCGTGAAAAGCTCGGGGGAAATGTTCGCCCGTTCGCCGGTTCACCAGCGCCCGACGATGTAGATGAGAATCGAGATAAAAGGACAGGTCCGAGGGAATTCTGGCCCCCGAAACTCGCCGCTAACTCAAAACCCATCTATGTGAAAGCGTTGTTTCTGAATCGCTGCACGTTGACAGGGGACCCTTGACTGGCAACCTAACGGATCGTCGATTTGAAACGAGTGTTGATCAGAGCCGACGATCATGACACACCGATGACGCTCGACGGACTCATCAGTTCAGACGTATCAATCTAAAATTTCTGGAATCCGTGCTGTTGTGAGCCGTCTCGCACCTAATGCGCGGAAAGCCTACATCGTCCATGGGCGTTTACGATTCGTTGATTTTGTGATTGTGAATAGAGCACGACGAAGGGATCATCTAAAGTGTTAACCGCTGTGACAACTCTAACACTGGCTTTATCCGACACGGATAATGCGACGAGGCATTTCTTGTAAGTATGATGTATGGCCAGGAGCAACGGGGAGATATACAGTTGGAGTGTATTGTGTAATTGTTATAATTTTTATGTATCGCTATATATATATATGTATGTGTATAATACTTAAACATGAATCTTCTGCAGAAAAAGTACCTGATGTACCAATCACCAGCGGACATCCCAAAAAGATACCAGCGTGCTGAATGTCCTCGGCTTCGGCAGAAGCCTTGTCCATGTTTTGATCGATCAGACAGACTTCACTTGCAATACGCTGAAGATTACATAAAATAAAACGGTTAATTAAAGTTTATGAATTATATATAATTCCCCTATATTTATATACTGACTCTCATTAGAATTGCGATAGCGCAGGCCATTCCAACTTTTTTTGCACCCACGATCGAAACTTTGATAGGATGCGAATAAGCTTCGCATGGTCCCAGTTGCGTCGTTATTAAAGCATTCTTCGTGGTGGTCGTTGTAATCGGAGATTTAGCAGTCTATTAAAGATACATTGTCTTATATTACAACTACGTCTATTTGCTAGGAATCTATATTTTATATCAGCAGAAACATCTCTAATGTCACGAGCAAGCGTTTCTCTCTTTCTCTCTTTCTCCGAGACTTGAATTTATTCATTCGACGGGATACGAAAGAACATTATCTCCGACTTACGTCGTCACGTTTGATTTGATCTGGCTCTTTGCCGTCGGCACTGCTGTCCCCCGGGGTATCGACCCTTTTAGATATGTCAGATTCTTTGTCAGCCATGCTCCAGTTGTTGCTAGCTCACCGAGCAGCTGCATAAGCGGTACATTTAATGAGAACACGACTCTGTGTACTTTAGTAACTATGTATGTATTCGCACTCTTCGCTCGTTCGAGATGTATTAACACCTTAATGTATCAGCCGCGTCGTTTCATCATTCTCATTACCTCAATCGCAACTTCCTTTTTCCTATGTTAATAACTCCGATCGCGGTGGCCGCTTCTCAGGAAGGGACGTTACAAACGAACGGCACGGTCGAGTCGCCGCTTACGCTTATGCAGATCCGGATCGACCTACGCAGAAACGAGGCATCAGTTTTTGAGGTGGATCGGTGGATTTCGCCGTTATGAGGAAGAGAAAATACGAAGGACAGGTAACCGCGCGAGAGAAGACTTCGATTGCGAAGAATAACGGCGGAACTTAACCGCGCGCTTTTGCTGTAAATTAGCCGCAGGTAATCGTCGTAGAACGCACGTAACTCCTCGTACCTCTCGTCGCTCCAGCGTTCGATTGGTATGCTCTCGCAGCATGCATTCGCGAGCATACCTAGGGCGTGTGCGTGTACGCGCGTAAATACTCGGCTGTGCCGAGATGTATTAGTTGATCATAGCGAGCGAATATGTTTTTAATGACTGTTCCAAATGAAATAATTAACCTCGTGGCATATACTAAATCATACGCGACTGTCTCAACCATTTCCGCACGAATGATTTCCATTAAAATCCCGAGAATAAGTTTTTCCTGAAAATGCAATACTATCACCGACGAGAATAAATCTTTAATAGTTAATAACGATGCAACAGCTCTGTGCAATGTATTTTCATATGCCTGATGCGCTAAAAGTTACGTGTAAAAATAACCGAATAATTATATTTATCTTTTCATCTTTAATTTGCATTAGCGTTTAATAACTTTGTAATTATGGCCCGATGGAAATTTATGTAAAGAAGAAATTCAAATGTATAGTGGCGTTCTCGTCCAAATTTCAAAAGAAAAAAAAACCATCTTAATATATCAGACATGTTCAAATCAACGGACGGAAGATTATTAACGTCACCTTGTTATATTATCTTCGAGACAGGCCTAAAGACTCCGTGCAAACTATAGCAAAAAAAAAAGCAAGAGAAATATGTGATGCCATATATTCTTCCGAATGTACGCGTTGAAAGTAACTCCTTACGCCTGCGATATAATACTCGAGCGACAATCTTAACCATCTGAAAAGGGACCAGTTAAAAAAGTAAAACTTTTCCATTTACTTTGGTGCTCGCAGATAAATCATTGCCTGCTGCATTTAGAAGTAGCGAGCGAGGCGTTCCCGGTAGTTTGGGGATCGCGAAGTTTTAACACACATTCGAAGATGGATCTGCTTCTCGAGAGGGAGAGAGAGAGAGAGAGAGAGAGAGAGGTCTCGTTTTTCGCGCGTGGTCCATACGACTGGTCCGATCCGCGCTCACGGACACATTCAATTTTAGCGTTAATAATCGCCGGGAAAAATGACGACCTTAAACGCGGCCATTCATCAGGACCGATCGATATTGCGAATGTGCCTTAACGACGGAGAGATACCATCGACCGTCCCGCTACAGAGTTATTGAATCGCGTCAAATAATATACGAGCCAATAATGTATGAATAGTCCTGCAATTATGGTCCGCCCGATCGTATCTAAGGGCGCGTTTGTAATTTAGTAATCGTTCATTCTCACCGCGCTAGACAAAGAATATCGACAAATATCGGTGGATATCGATCGGTAATTTTTACACGATTCTTTTTACACGATGTCCGAAGAGTTTTGAAGTACAATCGCTATATAATTCGCACAAGTCGGAGTCCGATAAAGCAATCCCCCGCTCTCTGCGATTACTCGCTACCTCATCCGATTCTTTCGCAGCGTTTATCTCCCTAGGTTGCCGCAGGTTTCTAATAGGATAATATGTTTTCTATCTTTTTAATGACCCCGTGACACTTGTAACCATTCATAATGCCAGTTAAAATCGGTATCTACCAATTAAACGATTTCCTAATAACATCCGCGCCGGATCGGGAAGATGGTAAGATCGGAGGTGAGGAAGTAATTTCGAATCTGACATTTATAGTTAAGCGCCGTGAGTGGGAACGAAGCGCCCTGCTTCCAGATAATTAATTCTCTACCTTAATTAATCATGCGAATTTTATCGAACGTCGGGATAGAGTAACGCGATATGAATCGGTATAGCACCGGAATTTTCCTATATCTATGACAAAATCTACCGACCGACGCCAATAGGTCTCGCTGATGCTCACGTCTTAAATCGTTATGTAATTCTTCGATATCGAAACGTATCGGATGCGAAAGAGGCCTTCGCACGAGGACACGAATCGATCGCGATAAAGGCGCGATTCGACGATAACGATGTCTCGTAAGGCAAGATTTAGTCGAATGGACGGTGCAAACGAGCCTCCGCTTACCGCGAAGATAATCCTTGAAGGTTGGTCGTAAGCAACCGATCTTCTGGTACCCAGGCCCAGTCAACTGATCCAAACACCGGCTTGCGCATGCCTTCGGTGCACAATGGTAGTATTGCAGCTGATACAAGTATGTTCGCCGTGCAACCGGAATTTTAATTGGCTATTTGTTTGTCCGCTACACTTTGCGGAGCTGCTATTGTCCGCTCTGCCGCAGGAGAACGACCATCATCTCTCCTCTCTCTTTCCTCTTGCCTCGTCCCTTCTTTCACACCCTTCCCATTGCTCGCGGTCGCTTCATCGCCCGGTATTAATCTACTTTTAAGAAAGGAAGCGTTCCGCGCATATACATTCACACGAGGTCGCTCTTTTAACGTGTTAGAATTGTATGATTTAATCCCTGAAATTGGAAATCTTTTCTCGGAGCGTCAAAGTGTTGTAAAGAAAAAGGATTGGAAATTAATTAAATTTTTCAGATCTAGTGCATTATCAATTTTTATGTATTATATGAACTGTATTATTTACAAACTAAGCAATTGAAACAATCTAGCAAATATTTTAGAACGTTATTAATTGATATATGATATATGATAGATACAATAACATTTTAATATGCTGTACACACATTAAATTAATTAATTATATTATTAAATAAGAAATATAAATCATTTTGTTATTTCTAAAATGCAGTTTATGTTCAAATAAGTTACTTAACACAAGCAGAGATAATTTCTTATCTCGTCGCACAAAATTTTCAGCTCCTGCCTTTTACGTATTTCATAATTTGATTTTTGTATTGCATTGTACTAAAATACATTTTAGAACCTTTTAATTTTATATTCGCTTATCCTCCATGCTATTTTGATTTTAATGTTATTTTCAATTTTTAACGAATAAATTTTCATTTTTCTCGATGCATTTTAATAACTTAAAAAGTTGCAAATTTTCCAAATTAATTTGTCAAATTAATCAACAGTGCAAGAAACAATAGAGTTCACATCGGAAGCGTAAAATTTTTAAAAGAGGCAAAAATCGCTCATAGATTGATTCGAAATACTTTTTAGGTACACTCCGTGAGCACTAAAATTCATTCCAATTAAAATGCTACCTCTACTTGAGACCAGAGTTCGAGTAAAGAGATTAAATGATCGGAGGCTGCTGAAGAAGGATGCATGCCGCATGAAAGATAATGCGATCGGTACTCTCGGAAACAAAAGTCACGAACGCAAAATCGGCAGCCCGAGAAATATTTTATTGGTTTTTTTCCGTGCATCCGTTGCGTTGATTAATCGTAACGTTATTTACAAGGGCTTCGAGATTCATTTTCGCCACGGTAATTATGGACCATTTGAATGGGCCGCGCGAGGGAGTTTTCCTTTTTTGGAGGTGTGCGTGCGCCCCGGCGTAATCTCACCAATGATCACGTACGATATTAAAAATTTGCCAGCTCTCGGCTTTCAATCGAACGCCGGAGATCTCGGTCGTAGGAGGTCGGGGCTTACGTTACGTACTCTCCGCCACGTACGTACGACCCCCGTGGCTCGCTGAAATATCGCGCGGACGCCGGTTCATTTCGATATTCTTGGCCCTGGGGCCCCGATGAGGAGAGCTCTCGGGATCGGGGCGGCAGAGGAGGGCCGGCAAGAGACCTTTCGTTTTATTACATCGCATTGGGAAGGGGCGAGGCTGATGCGCAATTGTTTATGCCCGTGTCCCGCCCTATCGGACGCATCGGACACATTCGAACATACCTACCACGTATACGCCGGGCGTGCCCGCGTGATGGTGGTGGTGAACGGACGTGGTACGGGCGCGCGAGCTGTGTACCCGTACCCTCTCGTTCGCAACTCTCTGCCACACTCCTCTCCCGTGCTTCTCCTCTTTGTTTCTTCGTTCGGGCTAAGATTATTAATGGCCAGACCGAGGTCCGATACCCCGAAGTGTCAGCCTCATGACAATGACGAAGCTCGCACCTCGAGAGTCCACCCTCCCTGTCTTTCTCCTTCCACTTCTCTCCTCGTCTGAGAATGAGTACTGTGCGTTATCACGAGTGACTTCGATTGACGCCGTGGGTTATTGCAGCGGAAACGGCATTACGACACGATTTGTAACGCGAGATCGCAATCGGCTTTTCATGCCATTTTGCGATTTGTCATGCGCTTGCAGTTTTAATGACAATGATCATCTTAAATGATAGTGAATCATTAAAAATTTTTTAATTTACATAAAAATGATTATTTTTTATAAAATAAAGTTGTGTAAAGTTATTAAATATTGTTAAAAAATTATGTTTATAAAATTATTTAAAATTATTTACTCCATTCATGTATAAACAAATATAAGGGGAGAAAAGTGCAATATATTGTCTTAAATTATAGTTTGGGCAAACTCCAAGGAGTCAGAATGCAAAAAAGGAACTGGTGCTACGATCAGCTGGCAGATGTTCCCAAATGATATCTATATGAGCGAGTAGAGTATTTTGAATGACATCAATGGTAGCAGGTGCTGGCTATCAGATCGTCGGGCAGCCTGATTTAAAGCGGATATATAGATCATGAGAACATAAAATTGCTTTATTTTCTCTTCAAACAAGCGAACTTAATCTCGCATCGAGCCGCATTCCTAGGACCTCCCAGAATACACGTCAGGTGGAAGGAAATACGCCATCGGAACCGCCAAATTAAGTCTTAACGCATCGTGATTTCGTTTAATTATACGTGAAATAATGCCGAAGATAAAAATTGCTCAGAGACACGAAGCAATCAATTCAATCTTTTTGCAAAGAAAAAAATACAGACGTCAAACCCGCAACCTCCGTTTGGCAATAATTAATACCGAAATTCGGCTGCGTACCACATATACTGTACTGGAAAGCCGAAGGAGAAGGTGAGGAGAGAAGGTAAAAAGACAGTTGGAAGCGACGTCGAGACGAACGAGTCGCGCGGGCGACAAAATGGCGCGAACGGGACCGGGGGCTTACTCGGGGAAGCGATAAAATCGCACAGGCGGAGAACGCTATCTCGGCATTCGCGCCGCTGCGCAACGCGACTCCACAACCTGTCTCTTTTTCTCCGGGCGGAATATCGTTCGCTTTCTCTGCCGATCTCTGCCTCAGGCGGATCCATTTCTCCGGGTCGTTTTCCGTCTTCGTCCCGATCGCCGAGTTCGCTCTCGGACGAGAAGGAGAGAGGGCGAGAGAGAGAGAGAGAGAGAGAAAGAAAATTAATACTCGCCAAGTGTGCACGCGGTCATAAAGCTTCCCCGCGACGCGGTAATTATGTGGGGCCGCGTGTGCATTATGCACCCTCGTCCGCGCGCCGCGCCACGTTTCGTTGTGGCGAGGCCGCCGTCTGCTTTACGAGCTCCTGCTTGTAATAACAAAGCACCGCTGTATGATGACACGTTAAAAACCGCGTCCGCACCCTCGTAAGTCAAGGCCACACCGGCTCACAAACCGGCAAACAAACTCTCTTGCGCGCGGTAGCGTGGGCTTGGCTGACCTACTTTGATCTCGTATCGTGTCTTTCTGTTTCGACGTTTCCGGGATGCTTCGACGTATCTCGTCGTTGTCGGGCTGATGTAAAGAAAGAGATCCGTCGACAACCGTGACAACCAGCTCATATACATAACACGCTGATACGCTGATCCATTTGATTTAATTAAATTTTTTATGTCGCAATCAACATTTGTATAATAATAGCGTAATCAAATTTTGTATTGTAGTAAGAAATAATTGAAAAGATATATTGTACAGATAATAAATCTATACGACTTTTATCAAAAGACATTTAATAATGGCCAAAAGATTATTTATAGTAATGATGTATTAGATAGGAAATTTGAAATTAGGCTTGGCTGTCGTAGTAACGGGTGTTAATATTCTATAGTGATCTATCGCCTCGTGTTGGCGTATCCGAAGAGTTTAAATCGTGATTAGGATATGGATGTGGTGAGGGTTGTAACGGTGTGTGACTTCCTGGCCACTGTTACCAGCCACGTTGAATCACCGTGGAAATGTTTCTTTGTGGACATAGACGAATCGCTTCGGCTCTCCGGTAACGAGGCAACGGCACGCCAACCGTTTTGTAATGTTCNTATGTTAATGACTAAGTATGAATCTCGTTATGGAGTGTGCCTATGCTGATATAAACCATAATGCATCAGAGAACCGATACTTCACGGACCACATTTCGCCTAAGGATACTTCATGAAGATGTTAACGCGATTGGAATTTGGTGTACGTGCTCTTATACATGAATAAACATACGTCTGTGAGGTACATTTAAGCAGGAAGATTTGAAATTGCCATTTATAGCTTTACAAACATTTTAGCACAAATGAAAAGAAAATAAAAATATCTTCTATGACTAAAATTATTGAAGATTATTAAAATGAAATATAAGAATTTAGATGACTTTTTAGATGTTTTAGTAACAGTTTCTTATTCATTGTTCAGAGAAGTATTAATTTCTTATTTCATATACAAGATTGTTTTTTTATAATAAAATAAAATAAAATAAAATATCTCGCGCGCTTGTCTCTGCTTTCTCTGTTGTCGTAGACAATTGGCCCATCCATCGAAACAACTCCGTAGACATTTTTTATTTCTGCCCATAAGAAGCACAACGTTTCATTCTGCAATTTGCCTGCGTCGCGCTCAACTATTCCCTAAGTCACTTTGCATTTATATGAGCACACCTCGTCCTCAACGCGAATGCATTCCGTACATCGAGACACACATATGGAGAACCTAACCGCGCGCACATTTACCTATCCCGAGAGAAGAGAGAAAGGGAAAGGGCCAACGAAAGAGGACACAGCGGAAGGAAAGAATGCGCCGCATGTGCCGGGTGCAACGCAACGACGACGCGAGCTGGGTGCAACACGGTCGTAGAAAGTCCTAAGTCCGCGCTACATTCGCAGGGTAAAGGGAGAGATGGAGAGAATGACGGAACGGACGGAAGAGCCGAGGGAACCGAGGTGGAAGGATGCCGGCGCGTCGACAAGAAAGCGAGACCGCGAGAGAACCCGGAGTAGATGAATTATGTTAAACGTCTGTTTAAATACATGTACGCCTAGGGATACACACAGTGCGCGCGAGTCAAGGAGGCACCGCGCGCCATTCGTCTTCTCGATTTATATTAAATCGCCTCTCGAATGACCCGACAACGGCTCCGGCCGAACCGCGCCAGTTCGGTGTTCATTCTTTGTCTTTGGTTACAGCGTGCGCAACAAATATTTAAGGCACATATTTAAGGGCCAATTTAGCCAGGATATCTGCGGACGGCCATCCTTTAAGGCAATTTCAATATTTCGCAATAATGACATACTATAAAATGCATATTTACTATTTACATGTTTACGTATCATATTCAGAAAATTTTTTACTTGTGAATATGGTAAAAAGAAAAGGCTTATTTTATTTTTATACACGTATCAATATAAATTCGCAAACAGATATAATCAATTTTTAAGAATTAATCGTAAAAATATAACAAACTACTTTGCGACGAATATTATTAGACGCCTGTAATAACACACTCGGTAGAGATGAAATTAAAAAAATGTTTGTTTATTTTATATCTAATATATATCCTGAAATATTCTTACTGGAATGTTCTTGCCTGTGTGGGTGTCTACGAGCGTTTTAAAGGTTACATTCCTAATGGACGGCTTGGCCTTCAAGAAAATTGTAGAATGGTTATGTGTGGCCTTGAGCTCTCATCGTGAACTATGAACTACTCTCCCAACTCTGGTGAACGCTCCGGCACAACCTTCGTTTCGTAGTTTAAGGTCGCGAGGACATGATATGCGGACAACATGTACTCTAGTGCTTTGAAGTAATAATAAGTATATATCATTATCACAGCGTAACTAAAACGACATTAATATTACGCGAAACCAGATCTTGATTAAACAAAACTGATTGTGGATCAATCCCAAGCTGAGCACGTTTCTATTTATTCTCCAATTGGACGATCGTCTATCATTTATCGATAGATCGTAACTCCTGGATCGATACGGTATCCTCCTAACATTCTAGTGTATTGAGAGTCGTACGTTTCTCGATGCACCCCTTCAAACCTGTCTTATATCGAATCATTCGCTCAGAACTAGCTCGCACAGGCAGCGACTAAGGCTGTATCGTACCTGGCCGATCGTAGCTGATTTACTTTACGACTGGTGGCGAACAGCAACGGTATATAAGCTCCATTCTCATAAGCGATCACCGCCGCGCCACGCCGGTGCGGCGATATACGGTCAGGTGTAAAACGCGCTTTCGCACTCTCTTCGGGCAACCCTCGCGGAAGAGGAAACCTGAAATGCGATCCTCACAGAACGGACTCGCCTATATCCGTCGGTTTCGTGTGCAGGTGCACAGTCGCGATAATACGTATTAAAACCGGCTCTTCCGCGCGCGGAAATTGCTGCTTAGCACGGAAATCCTTAATCTAGTTTCATTATAAAGACATTGCACCCGACACTTGAACCACTAGAGAATTTGCGCTTAAGTCGGAACATTGAGGCCTTATACTATGTATACGCACGAAACGCGAGAAGGTTACCGAATCGGTTTTGCTTCCTGAAACACGCGCGATAAATCAAGATTAAAATCGTGAGTCCGTTTTATATTTCGCGGTCGAAGCTGAAGCGATATGTTGAACGTGATATCGGACCGCCATTACCTGTTCTATTAAGCGGGGTATCTCTCTCCCGGCTTTATCTAGATATATGTACGGACATACCTTCTA
The DNA here is from genome assembly GCA_021460005.1 of Tetramorium alpestre. Taxonomy (NCBI): domain Eukaryota; kingdom Metazoa; phylum Arthropoda; class Insecta; order Hymenoptera; family Formicidae; genus Tetramorium; species Tetramorium alpestre. The sequence continues at coordinate 43,137 of JAJVSH010000140.1, forward strand.
GGAGATACTAATCAACAGCACTCAACGATGCCGATTCACGCAATCCGTCTCCGACAAATCAAACGCGGGTGCGGCGAGAGGAGCGAGCCGCGCCGACCCGAAGCGAGAGAAGATAATAAATAGACTTTGGTGTTCGCATGGTAAGGTTCGCTGCGTATGTAACGGGGTGGCCCATTATCTTCCAGATATCGTTGGTCAGGCAAATAGACGATAAATATTAATTGGAATCGGCGAGATAAAACAAATGAATCCCTTTGCCACCGGTACGAGCGCCGGTCACGCGCCTCCAAGGAGCGACGGAGAGCACGAGGAGCGCGAACGCGCTGAGAATCCTGGCTCGAATCGCGAAGATGAGAACGGAGAGAGAAGACGGCGCGAGAGGAAATATACGTGCGGATATCCGACGGGAGGGAGGAGAGAGAGAGAGAGAAGGAAGATAGCGGGAGGGAAAAAGAGGAAGCGAAGGGAGACAGAAAAGTGGTCAGACAGAACGGCACGGCGACGGCCCCGGCTGGTGATTTATATAGAATCATATCTCCATCTGAATGTCTTCATTTTTAACGCACGGCCGTGCAATGGTCTCTCCGCTCTCGGCGGCTTCGTTTCGGCTCCTCATCTTTTGCGCCCCCTCAACAACCTTTCGTGTACTTTTGTCTCGCTTGGTTTCGTTCTCTCTTAAAAATCATTTCGCTCGCTCCGAAGTAACGACAGTACGAAGAACGAAAGCTCGCGAATGTATCTCGGAGACTGACGCGCTTCTCCGGTGGTCTGTACCTGTACTGTATTTAATTTCTTCATATACGCCGCCCTTTTCCCTTTGACCCAAAAGATACGCGTTGGATTCCCAGGTCACGTTATATGTAAGTGCGATCATGCTCAAGACGCTCAATATGGATGAAGTAACGCCTGCGAGGGCTGAACGATGATCTGTTAATTTTGTATGGAACGCCGCGCCGATCGACCGACGACCGGTCGATACGCTTGCATCGGTCGATTTCGTTCCATTCGCGCGTGCATAATCGAAGAAGCCCGGTTTTCGGCGCACCGCCGCGCTCGGTATGTTGTAAAGGCAAGTCGAGCACTTTCCGATTGTTGCGGTTGGCCGAATTTGAAAGTTGAAGAGAAACGATATACATTAGTTAACAATTACTGTCCGAAACATTTCACGATAATCCTGTCCAATTTTCTCATGATTACTTTTCTTCAAAAACTGCATATAAAATACAAAAGAGGTAAATCAATGAGAAAAGAAATTTCTTTATTCTCACAATTAAGAATCCATTTTCATTTAATTCCTTTTAATGAGAATATAAATAAAAAATGCATACAAAAGATGTTATTCCATTTATACAATTTAAAAAATAAATAATGACAAAATTAATTTGATAATTAACAATGTAAAATAGTGGTAATCCTTAATATATCGGCTACTTCAAAGGAATTTAATCTTTCTCTTCAGGTATTCGTATATTATATATGTATAAATAGTATAAAGATACATTTTTATTTCATTCATCACCTTTTGTGAGAAATCAGGATTTAGACGTGTATTCTCTCGATAAAAGAAAACTCCACGAGAGGATCTATCGCGCGACACGTAATTATTCATAAATCCTTACGAGTGTTCAATGTAAAGTACGATTACGGAACTGTGATTACGGAGAGACATGTACAGGACGTTTCCAGAGGAAATCGCGCTATTAGAAGCGGCACGATAACGTAATAGCATACGTACAAAGAAGACGGAGAAGGGCGCACTTAGGAAGCGATTTGTACGCGCCTTGTAAGCGATGATCATTACGAATGGTAATCGTTACGAGAATTCATGGCCGGCTCGATAGCCGCGCCGGTATGAATAATCCGATGCCGCCTGTACGCCGCGTTATTCGCTACCAAACGTCATCCAACCATACCAACTACCATACTCGCCTCTCGGCGCTCGTCGTTTAAGAAGGAAAAGAAAAGTAGCCGAAGCGAAACAATCCATTAGACAGTCGCGAGGTGGTCCGCCTCCGTAGTCCTCGAATACGACGATGACGAAGATGACGAAGTGGCCGACGCCTCAAGGTGACACGGGCTACCAGGGAGAAAGGGTTCACGACACCCGCGCGCCTTTTCATGCCCGTATTATATCTCCTCGAGGATGCTTGTAACGGGCCCTGAAACGTTGAGCGCGTCACGCCGCACTCCGTGACGACTTCTTTCGAACGATGACCAGCGATTCACCAAGTGCCCGTACGCTGACGATCATCTCTCGGATCCCCGTTTCCGACACTCCCTCACAATCGTTACGGAACGATACGCTTCTCGATGATGCTTCTCCGAATCGACAAGGAGACGTTGTAACCCGAGGCTGCCGGCGATTGAACGTGCCGGAGCAACGGTGCATCGACGCGCCATAGAAATGTCGAAAGAAAAATACCGAAGAGTTCGATTACGTGACGACCGACTTATATGCAATTTACGTAGAATTGTCTGGATAGATAGATGATCTCGTGCCATGATTCCAATGATATGAATAAAATTCATATCATCATAAATTGATATGAAATTCATATAATCGGTTAAGGAATAATGGAGAACAATTGTCTCGATAGCAGAAAAGATATATTATTGAAGTAAAATATATAAGTAAAATATATTATTGAAGAAATAGAAAACTATTAAATAATCTCCGTTTTGATAAACATAAATTTTATCCTTCTTACATAAATAATGTAATAAGCTTTAAGAAGTATATTTCTCTATTAAACAGAAAAGTAATCATGACTTCATTACAAATGTATTTATGGATAGGATAGTGCGTCAATTAAATACTAGATTACATCCACATTAGTCAGAAATATGCAATTATATTTTTCCATGGTTTTATTGCCCATTGAACTTTCTGCAAGTCTTTATGGATGTCGCGCATCGAATGAACGATAAATTTGCCTAGTCAAAGACACCAAGAATTCACGATATATCATATCTCTAACGAACTTCAACTGACAACGGGAGAAGAAGAAGCCTCGTTCAGTATGGGTGCGCAAGTTGCGCGGCAGCGTTCAATAATCGATTCGCCTTTTTCACCGGGGCAAGAACAGGTGCAATTAAACTTTGCACCCGAGAAAGACGAAGGGAATTCGTTCTCGAGCCGCATGCGAATGAAGGACGCCCGTTCCTCCTCGTCGCCCGCGCGCCCTTCTCTTCTAACGCTTAACTCGCTCGCGTCGTCGCGGTATCGCATGGCCGGCAATAATGCATCTCGGAACGGACGACGGTAAGGTACAAGACTCCGCGGCCGTTGACTGGACGAGCTGCAGTTTTGCTTTACGACGCGGTTGAGTGACATTTAATACTGAACGGCGTCCTTTAGCGCCCTTTACCGCCCATGAGTGCCTCGCTCCGGCTCGTACCGCGGACCATCGGATAATTCTCCGTGAATTTTGCCATAAGTCTTCGGCGCATGCATTTCGACATTTCGTCGTTTCGCTCATCGCGATTGTCTTGCAATCATAATTCCATAAATTGACGAAATCACATGGGAAAAGCATGAAATATTGCTTCGAGTTATACGCTCTGCTCGTCGTCGATACTGAAATATCGAGATAGATTTTTACACAACCGCACGAATAATCGTTAATAATGTTGAAGTGTGTTCTTCTAATTTATCGACCTCTTTTCCATGTTAAAGCATTAACGGTGTTAAAAGACGGAATGTAAAATAAGATCGTTATTTATTTAACAGGATTCTTGAGCACAAGTTACCGTGACACAACAAGTGCAAATCGAAATTCCGCACAGAAGTGCGCTAAATTACATTACGTTTAACAGATCGCGTCAGGAAAGGTCTTATGGCGATAGAATGATTTCGCCCGTGACATGAAATATAACCACGCCTCTACGTTATTGCGCGTACGATCATCGCGCGCGATTTCTCGCGCCTTAAGGCTCGCTATTACCGAGCGGTGGATTTTTGCGCGAGAGGGGCAACGAGTATCGGCGCGATATCTAAACGCGCGATGGAGCGGCCCCGCAGCGCGATTAATGCGCGGACGATCGAACGTAGAGAAACAATAAACGATTTTGCGAGCGAAACGCTGGGTCCTTCCGTGCGCCCGTCCATCGGAAGAGATATCACGCCCGTTCGACCGGACGTTTACGGCGCTATGAACGCAATGAACATCGACGAGTGTGGTAAACACAGACTGCGAACTGCCGCGCTCGCGCGAAATACCGAAGGGTTCCGGTCGCGTTTTACTTTATGTCCCGCCAAGGCGTAATAAATATGGGAAACAGTTAACCGCCGCGCGCGCCACGAAGAATATTTCTCACATCTGACGCTTTCCCGTAAAGATCCCTCAACATCCTGACGGTCGATCCTGACGGTTTCCCAAGAACGATTAAGGATTATTTATTCGACGATTAAGAGTACGGACACGTGCGCGCATACATGGTTCGTAGAAAAACATATTAAAACTCTGGAGAACATTTTAGGTATCGTCAATTTTCTTTCAGGAAGTTACCATCGCGTCGCGCGCGTCACAAAAGCATACGCGCGCGAGATTCCATGCGCAAATATCCCATAAACATATATTCGGAAGCGCTTTCCGGTGTTAATGCCTTTTGTAATTTAAGATTAACAGAAACTTAATTGCACAGCGCAAAAAGAGGCTGTCTTAGATGGATTCCGAAGAATCGCTCGCGGCGTCGGATCGTGGAATTATTAAAAGCGGTTTACGTAGGATCGGCGGAGAGATGTCTTGCCCGTTACGAGTTAAACGTCCGTCTCGCACACGGGAGGTTGTCAGGAGGAGAGCCAAGCCAGCCCCGACTACAACGCGCTGCCACATCGGACCATCCACTTCCGGACAATTTATACCTAGTCAACTCGATTTCACGGTGCGCGCCGCGCGCAACCGGCGCAGCTTTTTCCAAGCTCTCTCGCGCGCGGTCTAAGTGCGCTGACCAATACGCAAGAAATCGCGCCGTGCGAGGTGCACAAGGCGAATGCGTCATGGGGTCTCCTCAGCCAATGAATATATTGACCTACGCGAGAGAGTCGATCTTCCTCCGACGGTCCCCCGGCTTTCTTTCGCCGTTTAAATGGCCTCTCACGACGCGCTCACTCGCATTTTCGCGCTTGCCCGAAGCGAATGCCATTCCCGTTCTTCTTCCTCGCTCCGCATTGAAAGTGTAATTGGCGAACATGGTATCCCCCTCCTCCCTCCCTCGTGCATTAACGTTTCCGCGCCTTACCCAGGAATATATGGGCAATGCGCGACGCGATGTGGGCAATCGCCGACCATCCATGAACGCGCCTGAAACTTTTAGTTTTCGACGGTTTCCGCCTCTGACACTGCATTTTGCACGTTTTATCGTAACATACGATCGCACGCCGTAAAGTAATCGTAATCGACTTTAATCATGACGACGTCCGTGGCGCTTCGCGATACTGCAACGCTGAATTATCGGACGTTTATGAATGTATCCGTTATTCGATTTCATGCTAGCGACGGGTGGTAATCGCGAATGCGATGCTGAAATTTGTTGCCCCGCGTCGCTATCGGCCGTCCCATAACGTCTCCGTCATGGATAACATTTAAGTGTGCTTTCCGATGCGAAGACAAATATGCCTGCGTCCGCGGTTTGTAGTGTGCCGTAGCCGTATCCATGTTGCGAGAAAAGCGAATCGCAGCGTAATCGAATCAAAATGCATGTAAACAGATTTCCTATCTCCGTGTATGAGCATAGTAATTTAATATTTACATGACAATAATGAGCATGGTGGACGTAATTGCACTCACAAATCCACGTTAAAGTGCGCATCTGAGATATCTTTCAAGTCCTCTCAATCTTCACTGTCTAACGCAGCACATTTATTTATAAAAACACGAGAAGGAAGGAAAAGAATTTACACAAAGAAAAAGAAAAAGTTTGGTGCATTATTTAACACGGTTCTTCGCGTTCTCGATATTATCTGTTGTGGCATTAAGACTTTTTTACGTCCGGCGCTCATTAAGCCGAAACATTTCACGGCGACTGGGCAAATCCGCGTTTCAAGTGACAACGAAATCGTTTCCACGAATATGCGATTAAACGCAGATGTAACGACCACGTCCACGCAATCAACGAGTAGTATCGCTCTCGCAGCGATAGGCTAAAAGTTACGGATAAAATGAGCTACTCAAATCGCGCGATTTTGCATCTCCCTCTCTCTCTCTTTCTCTTTCTCTTTCTTTCTCTCCGGTTAGCTCTCCACTTTTATCCCGCGTATCCGCATCGGCGTTTTTCGCAGCATATAAGCCTCACCGGGTTCCTCGCGGATAACTCATAAAGCAGACTTGTTTATTTTATTGAGACCCTTTTGCCGAGCCGCCTCCTTGCATGGGTCGCCGCCTTCGCCTAGGCTCCGTTCGCATTCGCTGAGTAACGACATTTTCGAAATATGTACGTCTTCGTCGTTTTTCTTGGGACGACGGAGTACCACCAGGCCCCGTGGCACGCCGGCGGACTCTTGGAGAGCGCAACGGCGACAGCGGATCGCGAGGAACCCGGTATAGGAGTAGAGCGTGCACCTGCAGCCTGACAAGGGAATCCGTGGAATTCCTCGATCGAACAGCCGATGCGTGTACATCGAAACGATGGATGCAAAGCGAGATTCTTTTATGCGGCATAATGACATCGCCGAGGACCGCCGTTCGCTCGATTCGTTTACAGTGCGATTGACATCCTGGGATAAATTGTTTGAGAATGCACTTAGATCCGCGAAATAACCAAGATTACAAGACTTTTTCCCTTTCTTTTATTCTTTTTATGTAAAGGAATAAAAATTAAGTTGTGTTCATATTGCACATCGCAATGTGCATATAACAAGATAATGAATTGATTTCTGTATTAATGAATTCGACTACTCTTCACTAATATGCCGGTGACTACGATCGGACATTGATGAAAAATAACTCATCATACAATTCATCATATTTGTTAGAGAAATATTTAAAATTCTTTTCCCTGCAACTTTAATATAAGAATTCTCTAAGTAACTTATTAAACACAAAGATATTTTTTAAATTTATATCTTATTAATTTTTTAAAAAAAGTTTTAATAAAATCTACAGTCACAAACGCAATAAAACACAATTTCATTTTATTATAAAATATAAAATAAAATCGAGTTTTGTTGGAAATTTAATAATATATTTAAATTACATTTCTCTTAAATAGAATTAGCTTAGTATATTCAACATGAGGTTTTCTCCAAAAAAGTTTTCTAAGAAATTTCTAAGAATTAAGAAAATAATACGTCGGTAAAATAGATAAATCAAGACTAATTTTCTATGCTGTAAGAAAGGATCTATAAGACTAAAGAAACGGTGCTGGCGTGATTTTCATTTAATACGGATGATCGGGTGTCGCTGTTCGAAGACCACCTTGCAGAACAAGCAGCCGTTCTGTACAGCTAAGGAAATAGTGTTCACCGCGGGCGAACAAGTTGAATCTCTAAGATAAGATAAAATACGGACCCGGATAATCTAACATGAACCTTCTCAGATTCCGATGGTTTAATTTCAATCGTGCGCTGTAATGGGGCTAGTTTATAGCTTAAGTAACACTCGAAATCTTCCGTCGCGCAGGAAACAGTATCCTATAACCGTACTTGAATAGATTGGTTAATCGTTAATTAGATAATATTAGAAGCATAAACTTTCGAGAATTTAAAATAACTTTATACCTTAGTCAGAATCTACGCTTCGGTAAAAATTCCATCTTTAATACTTTCAACTTTTTTTTAAACGATAGGTACTGATATATTATTCTATGAATTATAGCTATGTAATTGGTTAAAAAAATGAGAAAATTAAAGCAGTTGGCNTAATCATTATTATTATTATATGTATATTGATGGATGTATGCTTAAATTGATAATAATTTTTCTTAACTATTAAACCACGATATTAAAATAACTAAATAATTAAATCAATAATATAAATCATAACAAATACAAGACATCCTTATAAAGTTCTGTAACTAACTTGCAAAATTAAAATAACTTGCAAAATAATAAACATGCTATATAATTAAAAAAAATCTCATTATGATTAATTTCAAAAGATATTCAGATCTAAATAAAAAGTCGCGATTTTTTTGGAGACATTAATTATAAATTTTCAGTGTGTAATTTAATTAAACCATTCGTTTTTAACAAGAATGCAGACTATTGTGCCTTCCAGACTTATGAGATTACACGTGGGTGATGTCACGACTGCCACCGATAACATGCAATCATAGTGGCGTGGCTCACTACATCATGATGGCCCATAATAGCCCTAATATAAGGAGTGAATAGACCTCATCGCTTGCGTAACCACACCGCCTTTTCTTCTCCGCACAGATATGCTCCCATAACTCGTTGCTTCACTATCATCTCGAGTTTAGGTCTTCCTCTCATCATACTCAATCCTCGAATTGGCCGAGCCACCCAGCACTTCATCTCGATCTTCTCTTCCTCCTTATTCTCTGCATCTTTTCTCTCCTTTTCTCGCTTCGTGATCTCGTATACTTTCCTGTCGCACTCCAGCAGCACATATCCCATGTCATTTGCCGTAAGATAGAGAGCGAAAGAGAGTATACATATATAGTTAGGTCGATTGTTCGATGCGGCTATGGATCGCGCCATTGTCGGGATACGCATTTTTGTTTCTCGTAATGAACTATTGATCGCGAACTGGCGATCCTTTCACGCCATGGCGCGGTACTTGCCACGGTGAGAGAGAGAGAGAGAGAGAGAGAGAGAGGAGGGAGGTGCGACGAGGGCCCCGTCGATGTTAAGGCCATCGACAACCTCCGTGGGGCCCTTCAATGGCAATGGCAGGAAGGGCAGAAAGAAAGCACATAAGAGTGGGCGCGCACATTCACGGATCATTACGCGACAGTGACGAATTATAACGACGTGGCTGGTAATGCGTCTCCGTGTACCAGCGGCCAGCCGTTTTTGCCGCCGAAGGGTAGCGGGAATCGATAGAAGATCGAGCGGAGAAAGAACGACATGAGCAAGGACGACGGTAGAAGGAAAGATGGAAGGTAAGAGAGAGAGAGAAAGAGAGAAGGCCGCCACGGTAGTGCATCCTGCCTCGTAAACCTGTTCCTCTTTTCGCCGCCCGAGAACCGCTCTTATTTACGAGGTCTTCGCGTGCCGCCGAATTTCGGATTCACCCGCGGCGTCGCGAGGCGAAAAATCAGATGGTTGCGTTATTTACAACCGCGATTCCGCGTATACGATCGAGTTAATGTATATCCTCCACGCTCTCGTTTAAAGCACCCCTGGAAAGTTTCCGTATTACAAGTCGATCGCAGTAATTTGCTGCCGGAGAACACGATGAAGCGATAAATATCGACGGCGGTGCGATACGAAGCTTTGTGCGATGATATAGTGCTCAGAGTTGATCGAATCGAGCACCATCGGGCAAGATAAGAGAACTGATAATGTGAGGCAATATCGTAATATTCTCGATATTCAGACTAGGTTATTATGTTGTACGTAGTAGCTAAACTGCTGGAAGAAATTGTTATTATTTCAACCTTCGAATTACGCGAGTTGCATGTGATTTGCGTTTGTTTTATTTTTAGAGTCTGATACGTCTTATTAATTTTCCTCAACCCGTTGTTTCCCAGTTTCATCCACGGACTCTTTTCCTATTTCACTCTCTTTCAAATGAATCCTTTCGACATAAAGTAACCGCGGCATTGCGTGATCGATCGCGCCCGGGGTCGTAGACGGTCATAAATTATCATTGCTTACCCGTTGTGTTCGGCCTTAAGGTTCCCACACGTCGTAATGAGACCTTCCACCCTTCAACCGGGCCCTCTTTCTCCCTCTCCCATCCGCCCCCGTTCTCGCCATTGCCGCCTTCACTTTTTCTCTCGAGACCACGTTACAAGCACGACGATTTCATCCTAGACTCGAGCAACGGATGCTGAAACGAGCGGTAATATATTACCCCCTGATCCGATCGTTCCTGTCATTTGCGCCAGACGGCTCTAGGATTAATTAGCCTGGCCGATACTTCGAGATCTCGTCCGGAGCGACTTCCATCGCTCGATGCTTTCTTCTTCTTGCACGACCCGCCCCGCCGTCACTCCCGTCTCTCACTTGCCCTTCTTCTTCGTCTTCTCCGCGGCTTCTGCTTCTCTGTTTCCTTCTGTTCTTCCTGCTTCCTCGACACTCGCGCTGTCGTTTCTTCCATGCACGACGAACTGCTCCGATCTCATCCAGACATATCGAAACGTCGGCATGGTGGAACGCGCGTGCCTGATCGTCGTTTAGATCCGCCGTTGATCCCCTTCGTCGGCAACCGCGCGGTTGCTGCGCCATTTTTGCACGATGACAAAGAGAGGAGTGAGACGATGGAAACCGAGATGCTCGTAACTCAGTTTACTTGCGATCGTGGCGGCGTGATTTGCAGTCGGCCGCCAGACATCGGACCAGAGACGTGTATATCGGAGTATCTATGTGTAGAATGACACGCTGTCGATTGTTTGACAGCGAGGTTGTCCACAAAGCAGAACCGACATTTTTTCGGGGATCTATTAAGATACTTTTAGAATTTTATATGAAATAGAATTTTATTATAGTATAAAGTGAAACTTCAAAATTTTCTTTCAAAAGTATTTTTGTGAATCTTCAATTCACAAACTTACAGCGTAAGATATATTTTTTATAATCATTAATACATTATTTAGGTATAATGTATAATTTGTAAATAATTATCATTTTTGTATAAATCTTATAAAGTTTTTTTTTATTTTCTGTTTTTTATATTTTTGACAATTTCTTTCCAATGGCGACTAGAAATATATTTTCCCGCTTCCTCGCATTTGCCTCATTCAGACGCTGCAATCCAATGGCAATGTTGATTCTCACGCCGTCGTTGAATAATCGCGATTCCGCCTGTCGCTCGTACCTTCGGCCTGGAGAAAGCCGCAATTGGTAGAGCTCTGGTATAACGACGGTCTACTCATCCTTTTCGATTGCCAGGATTCGAGGAGGTCTCGGCGACAAACGCACCGACTTAAGTTACCGGCTGCCGAGCCGTTAATTCGTCTCGATCGAGTGCCTAGATAAATCGACACGTCTTCTCTGGGACGCGCTCGAGCATGCCGTTGACCAAGAGGACTTGGCCTCTTACTCGGGCTCCTTGGACATTCCGCGCGGCCTCTGCTTCTTCGCACCTACCCGCACGCCTGTCCGACAAGTCGGCGACCGGCGAATGAAGTGAACCGTTCTGATGGCGGATAAGCCATCCGATATCCGGCTAATGTCAAAGATAAATAACAATTATTTTATAATTAAGCGACTGAACGTGGGCAGTAAATACACGTTCACCATCGTCGTCGTCGGAACAGGAACACTCCTCCGATGTATTGTAGGTACCGACTACCTGCAATCTGACACCATCTTTTGCTGCTCATTCATAAGACACGAGACCGACATCGATCAACCCCGCGTTGACCGAGTCAGAAATGGGATGCGCGTTTAACGAGCTCAACCCTCGAGTGAAATATAGCCGGTATTTCTGCATGTGAATCTAAATTTAACATTCGAATGTCTAAATTGTAGAAGACTGAAGCAGTATCTTTGATACGTAAAATTTAAATTTCAACATATTTTGTTTGAAGAATCACTTCCCTCGCCAATACTTGACAAAGCTATTGTAACAATAAATAATTAATTTTTCTTTGGTTTCATAAAAGTTATCATAGAAATGATCTCTTACACTTTATACTATACATTTATATGATATCTCCACGATCATCCGTGGTTGCACCTTATACGTTCTTAGGACTGTAATAAGAAACTACTAAGAAGATACACATTAGCGACTGCACATTAAGAGGCTATAACCATGCATTGAAATCCCTCGCGATACTCGTAACGAGACTCGGTGACTATCTCGCGTACTTTATAAACATATTTTCGCTTTACACGGTCAAACCGACCGCGATAAAGTTCGAATAGATATGATCGAGAATCAATTTGATATGACACATTCTCGAATTTCTCAACGCTTTCTCCTTAGCCCTGTAATCTTCTCTCTTTCCCTGAGAACATCCGTGATGCGCGTCTATGTAAAATAAGACTCGGGGAGGTCGTAAAGCGGCACTACTGCCGTAAGTTACGTCCGGTACGTACGCATAAAGCCATTATATACCTTATACCGTCCTGTAATACGCCATAAAATCCCGCGTTATATATCTAGGCGCGATATCATCTGGGTTAGGAGCACCCGTAGAGCTCGGTTAGTCTCCGGCTGCCTTCATCTCGGCGGTCAGCATCGCGACAGTAGTGGAATGACCTTCCTTGCGCGGGGTACATCATGAAACTACGTTCTTATCACCGTTGTCTCTTTCAACTCGATCAGACTGGCCATTATTTTCACCATAAGTGGTGATACACTCTCGCGGGAGACGCGCGTTCCTCTCAAATAATTCGTTTAACTACGATGAGTACTGTCGTTCTTTTTTGCTGCTTAATATTAAAATCGCACAAACAGAACTCTGGCTCTTTCTTTAAGTACTGACGAGATAGAACTTACTAGATACACAATTAGAAAATGTGTATATAAACCAAAATATATAATTGTAAGATTTATAACTTCGTTATTAAGCAATTTTAATATTAATGTTTTTTTTGTTCAGTTTTAGTACGTAAAAAAAAAAAAAAACTTTTTGGTTTTTTTTTACGTACTAAAACTGAACAAAAAAACATTAATATTAAAATTGCTTAATACACAAATAACCGACTACATTTTTCATTCATCAACGCATTCCTCTTGTGGATTCAGTTACCTCTCGAATACTCACAAGTATATACGGTACGAACAATATTCTGAGCGATATGGCATATGTATCAGCGCTCCTCTGCCATGATAAAGTACGAGAGAGAGAATGGCGGAGAAGGTGTAACATTAGAGGACTCCTGTGTATCGTTAAGTTTACGGGATACAGAAACCATGTAATCGCTGGCTACTGAAACCTCTCTGCATTTCTTCCGCATTATCGTGCACGATGAAATAAAGCCCTTTCCTTTAGCCCTTTTTTACATATCCAAAATAACGCGAGTAAAAATATTATGCAAAAATTTAACATATTCTTCTATCGAAAATCGAAGCAACACAATATAATTTATTTAAACAAATGTTATACCGTTTGGAATCTATTATAAATAAATGTGCACAGTTAAAGAAACTAATGCTGACAAGAAGTCAATTATATTTTTCCTATATAATTTCGTATGCATTATAACCGATTTCATCAATGGCGATCATTGAATTTTAGTGCGATTTGCACGATTTCTATATTGTAAAACTTGTAACATACGATCGTCTTTATGATAATCTTTCTGGACAACGCGAACGTATTGTGTAGACACGTGTGTGCTTGTGCGGAGTGAGGTGTACGATTACACAGTATAACACGACTCGATGAGGCTCTCCCAGCGCGTTCAGGTATCACCACGACGTGCAACGCGAAGCGTCGCGCCTTGGCTGTGTTTACACGCGCATTGCCGCGCGCGAATCGCGGGCTTTGAATAGGGGTGGATGGTGGATCCGCCAACGAGCCGGAGAATACATACATTCCGGTATACGTGTGTGTTCCTGGCAGACGTGCGGTAATCACTCGTCGGCGGCGTAGACCACCGTGACTCGCGATGTACACGGTATATCCCAGAGGAGCCGCGAGAGCCTGGAGGCAATACGAGTCTTATCAGAGAGGAGTACTTACGCAGTACGTAACTGTTCGGATATAAGCAGATAGTGTATTAATTTATCGGATTATTGCAGTTCAAATCTGTGATTCCCAAGATATGTTGCTCCGTAAGTTAGAATTTATGATTACCGTATACACGTTATTATACGTCCAGCATCCTCTCGCGTTATACTCTGTGTTTAATTATGAAGAATCGCACATTTTACATTCCTTGCATTTTTACAATTAATAAACGTGAAATAATAAAGAAACTAATTTTTCTAATTCGTCTGTTTAACAAACATCCATTGAGGTTAATTATACTCAAATTGTAATAGTTCTTCAAGGCTCGTGGTCCAAAGCAAAAGTTCCCATCGTGGGCAACATTAAAAATGAATTCCTTTATACGACTTGCGGTGACTTTTTTCAAACGTTCAGTTTCGCACGCGGCAAGCAATTACTATGTTCGCAGGAGAGAGCACCGTTGTATCGTTTAATTTGTAATAATGTTGCCATACGTAAAATCCTCCGGCGCGGAGCCGAAGATGTGAATCCGCGAGTACGCGCATGAAGATCCGAGTAATTACGAATGACAGTTGTTCATTAACTACTCATTAACAGGCTGCGAAGTGCGCGCACTTTGAAAATATGTAATTACTGCCTTTTCCACGGTTATTACGATCCCGTAAGGACTTCTAAAGTGCGCAATGGCTGCACGTAGTGATGTATGTTTTCAAGGCTGTTACTGTAGGCGCTAATGTACGATGGTGACCCGTTAGTACGACTTATAATAACTCGTTAGGCTAAGCTTTACACCGCACCGCTCGTGCACATTCAAAAGTGACGCGGCCACAAATAGAGTCGATAATTTTCTAATGTGATTCAGCATACACGTTACTTCCCATAAAATATACGTTAATAGCAGGATTACATCTTGCAATTTGTACTTATATAGCTAATATTCAAGATTGTGCAACGATAAAAGAAACGGCGAAAGAATTTTCCATTGCAAAATTAGTGTCGAGTGAATCATTTTTTTTTTATCTTTGCGATCATATTATATCTTCACGTACACACGCGTTTTAATGACCAGTGGAATCAACCGATGATTATCCGACGTACGTGTGAATACGCATGAAAATTGCATAACGTAGAAATGAATGCGAAAGGCGAGATTTTACGTATAGTTCTCTTACAATACCGCTGATGCGCGATACCGATCGTATGTATAACCACATATAAATCCGATAGTAATAGTTCGGCTCGTACATGCCTACTAACGTTCCTGTACTTAACAACAGACGGTGGCACGTCGCGACACCAACGCGCGCGCGCACGCGATCGTTTTATTTGCGCGCGCCGAGTAATAACAATGCACGTGACGTTTCTACCGCCGCCGGATTTACATTCGCGCCCCGGCAAATGGAAGGTCAGGGATAGACACGGAATGGTTGATTGCCAACAACCGGAGAACGTATAGTTACATCGCGAATAGTACACGTTGCTGCGGCATGTAGCGATCGCTCATGGTGGCCGCGGGGACCATCGCGCGTATATGACGACTGCGCGCGCGCTCCGCGGCCACGACCGCGTCCGGAATTTCTCTGCCGTCGATGCGTCGCGACGTTTCGCGCGCGGACAAATTGCCCGATCTATCATACGCCCGGGCTACAAGGCTAATCCAATTTGTATGCGGCGCGATAGCTCAGCGGGGCACCGTCCATTGACGTGACACTCGTATTGCCGGAACGCGACGTCTCCGTTGACGGATGGAGAAGCGTGACTAACTGGAGGCGCATAGAGCACAATAGAGCGAGATAGATTACACGTTTTGGAACCAATATCTCTTCTGTACGCCATACATTTAAGAAATGCAATTATACAAGATGTAACGGTCAACTGTAAGTATTTTTGAAAAGCTGCCATTTCTCAGTTATTTGACCAATTCTTATGAAATTTGGAAAAAGTTAAAGATAAAATTAAAGAAGGATGAAATTTTTATTTGGTGACATTGATAATAATCTTGAGCATTGTTGAAGATGTTTTTCTCAGGTCTCAAAATCAAAATATTGTTGATGTGAGCACGCATAGAATTATCTTTGTCATTCTTTCACTCTTCAATTGTCACTCATTTGTATCAAATTTCATAATTTTCATAATTTTCATAATTACAATAAGTAGTTCAAAATGACAGCTTTCCAAAAATATTTATAGCTGATTGTTACAAATAATACCCAATCGATTTACACACAAAATTTTTGAAAATTATTCATAGAAATAAGAGTTAAAAAACGCATAAATAGGCAATTCTTGTTAATTTAAAGTTGAAAATCGAACATTGTAAAACTCGTCATATATAATGATAAATAAAATATAATATATAATATAATATAATATAATATATATTATATATATATATATATAATGATAAATAAAAAATATCGAGCTTGCTATTATGAGAGCTATCGCGATACATATCGTAAATAACTGAGTAATCTACGCGATATTCGTTTTATTTCGTACATTCGATTCCTCATCTGTCAGACATATGTTACGTTTGGATAACGTTGCAGTAAGTCTCAGCGGGTATTCCAAGACTAGCGGTAGCGTATCGATAGAAGAATCGATTTACTTATGTTTACCTACGGTGCGCCGATACGTTCATTAGAAACTATCAACGAGTCAGAATCATTAATATTCATTTGAGGATCCTTCCTAGGTCAACGATTCGGCCGATGAAGAGATTCGACAATCTTCGCGCGGATCGTTAATTCAAAACAATCGAAATTCTTAATTAGTTTTTAATGTCAGATCACATTCTCTGTTAACTTGTTTAATGAAAATAAACTCGTAGTCGCGGATATTACTCTTTAAAATAATCGTGACATGAATTTTTTAACCAGACCGATAAGACATCTGATGATTTTATGAGCGCGAACTGGATGTATCGCGGTCCGCAACGAGGAATTTAAAATATATATGTATATAACTCAGCGATGTGGTATACAATGAAGCCACCGTGCGCTGTAACCATCTCGAAACAGAGAAGCCATGTATGGTAAACGATGGTGTGGCAGCCAGATACTTTGCTTCAGCAAACCCCCCATAGAGAAAGAGGGAGAGTCCAGACACCAAAGAGGGAGATAGAGAAAGAAAGAGAGAATGGGAGGAGGAGGGGGGGGAGAGGAAAGAGAGCTTGCGGTGCTGCAACGGACAAAGCAACAATCGAACCTACCCGACGAAAAACACCTGAGTCATTCTCGGCTTAATAGCTAATTATCAATTAATTAAGAGAGCCGACGCTCCGATTCCGGCGCAACACTTGCCCGCGCCACAACGGTCCGCGGATTCCTTTTACAGAAAATTTGCATCTCATGAACATTATCGAATCGTTATAAGGCGGGACGTACGCAACAATATATTACATCAACGAAACGGCCGCCCGTGTACCGTAATGAGTTTTTCGATGCATCCTACGCAATAAAGGAAGATGGATGATACGATCGCCGATCGCGGGACCTTGACATAGGGACTTAATCATTGCGCAACTGGAATTGTTAAATTGATTCTTCGAATGTGTTAAAGCGGCGATCGTAGATCCTGGAACGAGGTGAAGCGGATATTACAAGACTCTTTACACAATCACACACGATTGCTCCAGATTACAACATGATGTTCGCACGCATAGCATGGCCCATATTTGAGTCATATATTCATCATGGATCTGGCATCTTATTTATGTATAAGAATGTATGTTGTGCAAATCGATCGCTATATTAATATTCATTTCAAACGCGTGCTCCTCTCGAAGAAAAATGTATAGTTGAATCTATTAAGATAAGTAATGAAGTTAGATGATAAGACATTTTATTGTACATAGCAAACGTATCAAAATTCGCATTTTTATTTCCTAAATTTTTATTGTTATCAACAATAATTTTGATCGCTCTTTGGAATTTCTTTATTCGTGTATTTTTAATAATGTTTAGATGAAGAAATTTTTTAATCTTCACTATTGTTTCAATTAATGTTTCAAGACAGAAGCTAAGTATTTTAATTTGATAAATACGTTCACACTATTAATGATGATAAACGAATTTATCGAGCATTTGTCGAATGCTCTCGTCTTCTATTAGATCGCGGATCTCATCATCTTTTTCAAGACACCGAGCAATGCCGCGGAAATAAATGGATCCACTTCAGTGGATTAAGCGGCCATAGTGTGCGCTAACAATGTTATAAGAAAGCGCCGTGATGATCATTAACGATGTTGATAATTTCGCCCGCGGCGCAAAATCCATTCTGTCTCGAGCAAAGTACGTGACCGGCATCGGCAGAGCAACGATTTGCACAAAGCTGCGGAACAAGGGGCACGCCTTTAATGCATAAAGATACCCCCACTCGAATTCGAGGCGCGATGTACCGCGCGCTGACTATAATATCGAATATATTGGATAATGATAAAGCCGCGAGCACGTATACCCGCCGCACAGGTGATTGGTTATTAGTTTTGGCCATACGATACGATCTTAATGGGAATACTTAGGTGGGAGGCTCCGAGACATTGAGGATGATCTATACTGCGGACCGTGTACGCATCAGGCCCGGCTGGTAGATCGACCGAGCCTATTCGTGGGCCTACCTACCGTACACCGTATACCTCCGCAACCCCTCGATCTTCTCTTTCTCTCTCTCTCTCTCTCTCTCTCTCTCTCTCTCTCTCTCTCTCTCTCTATCTCTATCTATCTATCTATCTCCGCATTTACCAATACGCGCTCAAATGTAACCTGTGCTCGCACGCATATGTGTATGTGTGCACGTGACACACACCATCATAAGATACCCCAATGTACAATATCGCGGCAAACAGCACCCCGGCGACAACACAATGCAGCTAACACGAAAATCCCGATAAGATCGGGACCCAAACTGCTATGTCGAGAACGCCTGCTGGGACCCACGCCTTTTTTGCACACAACCATCCGGAGTATAGATAGATCTGCTCCTTCTTTCTCCCCGTTCGCCGCTCATTGTTATTATTAGGATGAACAAGGGCCTCCCCTCTACCCTTTATCTCCGGAAGAGCGATTCGTGATACCGAGCCTTGGCCGAAGTCACTTCCTACCGGACAGCTGCTCTGCCCTCAATATTTCCTGATGCTTCCCCCAGGGATTCCGGTAACCCTTTTTCGCACGCCTCAAAGCACACGGTACAGTCCTTGCTATTAAAATGGGCTGAATACGATGTCAAATGTTAGAAAAATCGATATTATACCGAAAATAATCTCGAATATTCATCTCACATTTAACTTTTGACTGACCTAATACACACACATGCAATTATTTTGTAGTTTTTTAAATTAATCTTTGTGTAAGTTCGGATAATATAAGTTCCTTATCAACAATTATAATTACGCTAATTTTACTATGTCTGTAATTGTAACTTCTTAGTAAAAAGTCATATAAGAGAATTAAACACTCGATGTGTGTATCAAATAGAAGCCTATTTCCTACGCTCTTATGATAAATCAATGCGCCGAAATTAGACTGCGTTATATAGCGAGTACACCGAATCGCATTCCACACGCGCGCTTCGTATCGTAGCTTCGGGGTACATCTCCCATAAACGGTGGCCGACAAACCAGTTACTACTCTTGCTCTACAGTGGTACATTAACTGACGCGCGCAAGTGATGTGGTCATATTTCCGTCGGCAGTCAAACGGCGAACGAAACGTGATCAAGTATTGATCCGCATTGTGCAGTGTTTACCAAATCTAACGATCTTTTCTAAGTTTCGTGCGTCCAAGTGTAATTTATCTTTTTCTTCGGGAATATAAATAAAAAAAGGAGCTTTTTGCTGTTCTTCATTTATGTCAAACACGTATATAAATCTTTCTTTTTGACTATTCTTATTCTTATTCTCGTTAGATTAAATTGTATCTTGTTTTCACATTTCTTCAAATGTTTGTGAAACCATTAATTACAAAAATCACACATAACATGAATGTATGTGATGTGTAAATGTATGTGAATGTCCGCATTGAGCTCGGGTCCGTGAGTTCGCTAAGTCCAAATGACTATGCAGATCAGTCACCCTTGCGGGAAATCTTAACCGTCTCTCGCGGATAGAATGAAATGTCACTGTATGATTATGCGTCACCGTACGCATTTATGATGATGACGTATCTGCGTGCGCGTAGGGCTGGTGTCGCCGTGACGGAGGTCGTCGCAACGTCAGACTATGCAGATTGACGATTATCATATTTTTCACGGCTGACGTTTATAGTTCGTGAGCGCTTCAATGTATCATTCATGTTTGTGTGGATTATCTCGGCCGCCCCACGGGAATTTCTCCTCCGCGCCGCCGTAATCGCCGTCGGCTCGAGAATAAAGCACGAACACGATCCACGCGTACGAATGGCTCACCCACGAAGTGCCTTGGCTAAAGGCATTAAACGTGCGTTATGTCTCTCTCTTTCTCTCTCTTTACGATCCACGGAAGCCTCTCTTGAATCGTCAAATCATCCAACCGAATGGCTTCATGATTGTACCAACCAAAGCAAGATATTTGCTGAGATCCTGTAAGCTTCTTCAAAAAAGTAGAATCTATGTCGTGTAAAGCAAAAATTATTACATAAAGTGAAAAGATTCGTTTTTATAAAGATCTTTCGATCAATTTTTATTTATATAAATAAAGAGTTGCTTTAAAAAAGATTATTATATTTATACTGCGTATTACATTGCGATATTTATGGATTCGACAGTATTTGGGACGCAAGATTCTAACTCATCGAAGACGTAAAAAGGTAGGATTCAAAGCCGCGAGTAGATTTGCAGAATGAAACAGGTGGGCGAGAGGAGGAATACAACAGGAAACGAACGGAAGAGAAGAAGGTGATGAATCCTCGCGATTAACACGTCACCGTAGAAGAGCGTGTTTAATCAGTGTGCGGAGAAGACGCTGCGGGGCGTCCGCATTCGGACTGTCGGCCCTGTCGTTGCACCCCTTTTCAAAGCGGCCGGAACACCCCGTCATAAATAACGGGGCGTTCTGGAGCCTCCAAGTCACGGGGGGATGACCACGGTGGTAATTGTGAGTTACGTCGGCCCCCGGGGCCCATATAAGAGCACAGGCCCACGGGACATGTTCCGAAATTAACGATGATAACGATGATCAAAAAAATAGCTCCAGCGATCAAATTCTTGTCGCAATCTTCGAGTTTTATCCCGCGGGATAAACTTTTCACCTTTTACCCTTTTATATCATAATAATAGTTCATCATCGATCGTACTTAAGAATATTTGAAGTATGATGTACGTAGAATAAATCATCAACGTTATCGTAAGAAGATAATAAAATATCGAGCGTTTAGAAAACTGTTGTTCCATCTTGATTGCTAAAGTTGTGTTCAAAATATCAAAAATTATATTTGCTCTCTAAAAGACAAATAGATAAATAGCGCATAAAATAAATTAGCGATAAATTACATGTTCCCTTGCTTAAATACAAATTAACGCAACGTCTATTATCTCGTGAAGATTCAGTGAACATTATCGCTTCTCTTTGGCATTTGGATCAAGTCAAAAACGGGGAAACAACTATCTGGAACGAAAGGAGAGAAGCGCGAAAGGTGGAACGACGGGCGGTGAATCAATCCATGTAATGTGGCTCTTTCGGAAAAAGAAAGAACGTACCGAAAGGAAGACAGAGAGTGATACAGACGAGACTCGCACTTGTGAAAAAAAACTTAGATGTCGGGCCGGCTGCTGAATCACGGAATAATACCATGAATGAGTTTCCAATCAGCGTGACGTTACACGAGATAATAACTCTGTAACTCTCATCATCTTATTGAAATTTTTTGTCTCGTATTATCTGTCCCCGTCCAATTACAGTTTAAACTCTTTTTCTTACCAGACTGCATTATTTTACGCTTTTACATTTTTGCCACTTAATCGTTTGCAAAACACAGTGACAGGATTGCGATAGATTTAAGTAACTTTTTCTTCGGTAAAATAAACTCTTTGAAAAAAGTTAAATATAAAATAAATCTACTCTTTTTCCTGATTCTTCTTTCAAAGAGATTAAAAATTGTTAATAATAATGCGACGCAGTTTATTGCATCAAATAAACGAAGATTTATATTTAGGTAGTTATTGCGAACGTTATTTGCGTACCTTCATCGACGATACCAACTTGCAATTATTTAACGTCGTGATATTTACTCGATGCGCAATTGAGAGGTTTTCCCATTAAGGGCGTCGCCAATCTCAATACTACATGCCTCAAACTCATTAATTAATCTCGCGGAATTCTCGATCGCGTAAGAAACGGGATCTACGAGCGATGGGAGGGCCAACTAACGGAACGATATCTCGGCTCCAATCTCACGCTTCTCCCCCGCTACCGTTGGGAGGACGAGCCCTCTTCTTGCCAAATGAAAATGGCACCGACGTTATTAATTAATCGCGCGTCGCCCGCTCTCTTCTCATCTCCCGTCTTCCCGCGTCGGACCGAGCAGACCGACCACCGCCGATCGACCGGACAATATCTCTTCGATTAAACGTGGTGGCCCTTCGAGACCACCGATCATCTCGGCTCCGACCCCTCCACGGCTCCAGGGTCTCACGGCAAAAACCGGACGCTCCGCAACGTCGGGCCCATAAACAGCTTTTTAACCGATGCGTGCACTTGAATATTCAACGAGCGCGAAGCGCGCAGGCGAGCGCGGTCGGCGCGGTAGCGAAACTTCTCTCCGACTCGCCATGAACGCGGCAATTAATATTGATTTTATTAAATTCGATTTCTTGCGTGGCATCGGAGCCTCTGTCACATCGCCAACTCTCACATCGTGTCGCGCACGGTTCTAACCATGAGCAATCCGGCACGCCGGCATCCAGCATAAATACCAGCATGCTGGCATAGCTTTTTCACTTGTCCCAGATATGTCCCTCGCATTTAGTCTGTCGAAGCTAACCCTCATAGTGTTTTAAAATAATTTCAAAATATGATTTTTGACGTATGAGCTCTGAAAGTACGATTAATTCAACGCTTAATCTGTAGAAATTTTTTTCGCTAGTCGGTTTATTTTTACTTTTCAAAAACGCCAATTACTAGTCAACTTGAAGGTTTAGGAGATTGATAATCGAGCTCTGATTCGACTCAAACAAGATATTATTAACCACGCTTTTATTACGTTGTTAAAGCGCCTACATTGCCAGGATAAAGAATACAACGTGGTGTTTAGAGCGTTATAAATCAACCTCGTTAGTCTGACAGTAAGCGAGGCGCGAACTATCTTACAGACTGACCTAATTATATTTTTAAAAAAGAGGGAAACTGGACAAGCAGGAATCGAAAGGTCTAAATGACACAATAAATCTTTTATGTCATGTTTATAATCATCATTTACGTTTCGCATGCACACTTATTTTCTTCTTCGTCTTTTCTATATTATAAATTCAGAATGTAGAAATAGTTAGTTCACATTCTCAATGTATATTTGATAAAATCTGATAACATGAAATACAGACGTCAAATACAATCAATTATTTTATTAACCAATCAGTGTTATTAACCCAAAATAGAAAAAATAAGAACTGACAACTAACATTAAATAAATAAGAGAAAATGAACTGTTGAATTTCTTTAATATCATTTGAGCTGGTAATAAACGAAGGAGTTTATATAGACCTGTTCCCGGTGAGAAATGCATATAAAGATGTAATAGAGTCTTCTCATTATCGTCGCCGATCGCGCGACGGAATTTATTCCGCGATTCCGACCTCCTTGACGCAAACTGGTGGCGAAGTCAGAACGAGAGGGGGATTGGATTAGCGAGGGGGAAAGGTGGATCGGTGCCAGATGCCGTGCTCCCAGTGGGACGCCAGGCGCCCCGGGAGTGAAGACGTTCGAGTAATTGGCCCTCTGCTTCGATTCCGACTGCTACGGCCGCGGGGCACCCGATTCGGCGGCCCAACCGAACCAGTCCTCTCGTTACAGTGGAAGCGCCCGTCTTGGTGTCGGCGGGGAGCTACTGATTACAGACTCGCCTGCAGGAGCCCCTCTCACCGCGTCCCTCCCCGCACCGTCTCCTCTCTTCTCCATCGAGCTTCTCGCGATCCAGCGACTCGCCATCACCTTGTACTCGGTACACGTGTTGCCTGCCGCGCATAATAAGGCCATCCTCCTGCCTGACGCCCCCAGGTCCGTCGCCGTCGTCGCCGTCGTCGCCGTCGATGGCGATACATCGAGCTTCTCGGAAGCTACCAACCGACTATCCCCCCCCCCCCCGACTTGACAGATCGTTATTGTGAAACGGCAGTGGAAGAAAGTGATCGTAATGTATGTGCGACAGTCGAAAGGTGGTCTCGTATGATCGATGTGATCACCTTGAAAACGTGGGCAAAACGGATCGATGCGAATACACAATGTGATATTTTTTTGCTGTCGACATTTCCGTTTGGACTTTATTAGCTTCTTCCTGTATTATTATCGTGCCGCTAACAATAAGAGCGTGAGCGTAAGCAAAAAGCGTTACTCCCCTTCCTTCCCTTTCCCGTTCCTGGTACTTGTCAATTGACTACCATGTAGAACACGCGAGACTCATCGAGACTAATCATTATAGAATGCCAAGCGGATAATGACAAAGTCAGGAGATTTGGATCTTATCGATGAAAGAGGCATATCAGAGAGGATACGTTAAAATATGAAGGTCTACTGCAGTTGCATTCGTTTTTGCTTAGCACGCGACGCATGTCACGAGTGAGATGTCTCTGTTTTCGTGTTTGCGATGTCTCCTCTATTATACATATTTAAAAAAAGAGAGATCCATCGTTGATGAAGAGATTACGACGTTATCTCGAAGCGATAAATGCAACAAGAAACTAAATCAAGCGCAATCATCTCCGAAGAAAAGACGAAGAGAAGGGTGGCTGGCGTTAATACTCACATACAGTNGAGTGTTGTGTCACGCGCACGATCATCCTGCACTCACACGTTCGCCTTTCGCGTGGTTCACGTCACCCGAATCGAATCGAANGTCCGAGAGATCCGAGGGATGCGTCGCGTAGGCGGATAGCACTAGGCACCTTTGTGCCGCTCGTTAGTGCACAATGCAAGGAGATTAGGTGCGTAGGCGGAATGACATACTTAAATGTTTTTAGAATAAGCATTTAGTTAATTATCCAGTTACGTTTGTCCCCGTTTCACTGAGCGCGCAGACCTGCCTGCGCCGAGCGATGTATAGAGTCCGTGATTATTCAATAACACACGCCGACTTGAACTTTGATCGCCAATGGTGAGACAGCATGGGGAGAATTTCATCTGTGCACAACGCTTGACGTAGCCTCCCGAAATGATGACACGTCAAACAATATTCGATTTGACTTTATCGTATGGCGGAGGAGCGTAGATCTATTGTTAGGTATCGCTTATTATATAATATACTCATTTAATTCTATATTGACTTGACGTGTGTATTTTTGTACACTTCATTTAGAATCTATTTAGTTTTATCCTCTTGTTACATCTTTAGATTATCCATTCTAATAAGAAATCCTTTATCCATTTTTGAACAAGTTAATGGTAATACGTATATCTTGGAAACAATAGGCAATAACAGAATCTTTGCATTATCAAATCATCTATTGTTTTCTTCGTAAGAATGTATCTCACGTTTTCTTCTAACTTACTTCTTATTACAACATTAATATAAAATAGAAAAAAACTTTTTCGTGAAGCCAGATATAATAAGCTTTATAATTTTCTATTTTCCTCTCTCACAAGGGAAAATAATTAATAAGAATATCCTCGTTAAAACACTCCTTTTACGTATGAGAAATATACATACTATTGTACAATATTATAGCTTGTTTAATCTTATTTATGGTTAGCTGAAGCCATATATCGTCGAATTTTATCGATGCTGCACAATATATTCTAATATGCGAGTTACTTTATTTCTTTCACGCTCTTCGACTCATTTTCTCAGAAGTCAGCGACTGGGCTTGGGCATGCTTCATTTGGGCCTTACGCAAAAAGTGCCTTCCCTATCGAGATGCTAATTGCTCCGCGTGATTAGCCGGCCATCGTCGCATCGTGGCCGCTGAACCCGTCGGCTACCGAGGTCGATCGTGCAAGAGGCGGCAGAAGAAGACAACGTAAATCAATCAACGAGTCTACGACCGTTTCGACGACGANGAAGTCGGGGGATAATTGGAGCAGCGACAAGTTGATCAGCGGAGTTGGCGCGGCTTCTTTCACGGCCGCAGCGCGGAATGGAGCAGACCCCCGACTTCCACTCGTCTACTCGACTATCCAGCGGGCCCCGCCGGAGCCCTTAGTCATCGAGGGCCCCGCATCGCAGGCATGCCTCACGGACGCAACAAGAAGAGGGAATGACGAAGTCCTGCAACCGTAAGGATGTCATTGCTTATTCAGGCGCAATGACCTGATTGTCAGCAGCGTTAATAATCGTGCGTCACTCGATTCCAGAGAATCTCCGGCGCGCGTCATGCACGTCCTCGATCTCGTTTGAGTCTCTTCTACGGAGAACGGAAAAATGTCATACGTGCATGACTGAATTGCCGAAGCAGCGCGCTGTGAACAGGTCCGACCGATCCCATTGAATGTGCGTAATAGGTTGTGAAATCGCGCGCATTGCGCAACAATAAATTTTATTAATATAAAATATTAATATAAAATATTAACATATTCTTAATCCTCTAGCGACTATAATTCTCTTATCTATCACATCATCTTACATTCTTGCCATATCGTAAAATGCGTTACGAACGAACAAGTATAAATCTGATGTGACGTATAAAGATCTCTCGTGAAACTTTCGCCTGTCAAATCAACCGTTACGATGACAAGTAACACCAAATAAGTCATGAAAACTTTATCATTAGAATCTCGATTTTTCACAATAACTCGTTGAACTTTAAGAGAAAGAAAATGCGTACGCCAGCAAGAATTATGCAAAATTAATTACATGTAATGTGTCACTTTACCAACTTGGGAATTCGAAAAGAATATCATAAGAAGAGATTTAAGCGAAGGCAAGGATTCCTCTCTCGGTACGTCGACGCTATGGAGGTAATGTTGATTGCGAGGAATCTTGTATCGGCTACTCTCCCCGCTTCCCTTCTTCGGATTCTCCAGTCATGCGTTTCTTATTGTCGCACGACGTCCTTATGATTCGAGTTCTTCCGCAAGGATACTCTGCTCTTTGTACATTTACTGAACTTGATCGTCTCTTTGCCGATTTCATTCAATTCTACTTCCGTCCCCGTATGTGTATTTGTGTGAATAAATAAATATGAATAAGAAAATATTTCTGCGAATTTTGCAATTATTTAAAATGATCACGAGCGGCCCTTTCCCACGTCATCTCCATGTCTTTCTGTTCACTCATCGCCTCTGGTGATGCTAACAACGCAAACTCTTACTGTTCGCCGTATGGTAGCTGGAGAACCGCGCGCTATCTTGATGCAGATAACTCTTTCTCCGTTCTCTGTTGTCTCGCTCTTTCTCTTCTCTTACATGTGCACTCTCTGTTACTTTTCTTGTCTCCTGCTCTTTCGCGTATTTCTTCATTTTTTTTTCCTTCTCCGTAGAACAGCGACCGTTTCGCACACGGCTTTGCCGCCTGCATGATTTCGGCGCAACGCACGCGCGTGTGCGCCTGTATTTTATTACCGTGAACCACCGACATTCTTTCTTTCCGTCTTTCTTTTCTTTCCCGCCGCAACTCCACGGCTGACCACACTCGGTCGACACGTGCATGATTTTCGTCTTCCTTTAGTCGTGGCCGCTTCCTTCCTTCTTTTGCCATTTTACAATTCTATTTTCATTCGCATAGTTAAAATAGTTTAAAATATTCTAATAAATTATTCACTAATTCACAGTTAGAAACATAAACAGATTTCTGTTTCAAACTTTTTAGAAACAAATCAAACAAATTAATATTTGGGAAATTAGTTTCTATAGTTTTAGATATTTGGTTCACAAATGATATTTGATCGAGAAAGCATATCTGTAATTTAGAAATCGTAAATTCTGAATTTTTTGGATTGCGCTGGCATGATAACGAAATGATGTCAAAAGTTATTGCCGTAATCGTGAGAAAGCTTCTTTAATAGCCGGTAGTACCCAACGCATTCAGATCTCTCACGTAGATACTTTAAATCTTCTACGATGCGTCCTAGTCAATAGTGCCGGCGTGAATCGCGGGAAAGCATCGGTGTTCAATGTAGATCACTATCGATCGTGACGATAATGCAATGATTGGCCGGAGGTGCGACTATCGCGGCTTAACGAAGAAATAGAAAGGATTGCAAAGGATTGCGAACTCGAGAGACGCGCGGTGTCACGTCGGAGCAGCGGCCTCGTTGAAACCGCGGTGTTTCAGGAAGAGGCGAGATAACAGTACGAAGGAGCAGGTGAAGCGTTTGACGGTTCTCGTTACTCGAACTGATTGCCGACTCTCGAGTAACGAGTCGAGATATCCACGGGGATTCGTATATCTCGAATTACGGATCTCACTGAAGACTGTTGAAGAAGGCTGTTGGCCCTGTCGGGAAAACCCTTTCGTAGTATCCGCGAGGAAGCGGGACGGTGGAGCGAACGTCTCTAAGGAGAGGAATATCTCGCAACCGGTGAGCGAATAGCCCGAGATGACAAGAATAGGAGCGCGGCTCTCTTCCGCGCTTCGCGGGATACAACGTGCGCTCGCACGAGCGTGAACGCGAATCTCGGAACGTATTATACTCTAGTAGAGTAGACGTGAACGCGTGCGCGTGTGCATCTTCACGTGCATATCTATACACGGTGAAGATCGTGGCATGGAGCTAAGAGATTCGATGGGCCACAACGTCTTTGGAGTTCCTCTTGATTCTTCATCGCCTGGTGGGCCCTGTGAGCAACGGCAGGGCAGCCAGTCGAGACTCAACTCCCTTTCCTTCACTCTTCCTATTCTTTCTCTCTGCTCCTCTTATGCAAACCGGCTCCTCACCTTCGTGAAAATAAAACGATGAGTGAGGAGAGAGGGGCACGGGGAGAAAGAGAGGGAGATAAAACGGGCCTCCGAGCCGCCAGGAAACAATCCTCTTCTTTCCTCTTTCTTCTCCGTTGTCGGTTGTCCTCAGCTTCTTCTTCTTCTTCTTCTTCTTCTTCTTCTTCTTCTTCTTCTTTTTCTTCTTCTTCTTCATCTGCCCTTTCTTCTTGTTATTTTTTCCTTCTTCTTTTCATTTCTGTGCGACATTTGCAATTCTATGCAATTTCGACGAAATTGACGATTTCGCAGTGACAATAAATCGAAGTTTTAAAATTATTTATATGAAAACTTCTTAATCTAATAGTTTGAAAATTTGAACGGTTCCGATTTTGAGAAAACACAGATATTTAATCTCGATCAAATTATCCTCAATAAGATTATTATTATATCTATATAAGTATAATATTTATACATTTTAATTGCATATGAATCTAAACATGTTTCATTAATAAATATCCATTCTCATTAATCTATTTTATGCAAACAAATCTTATAAGTCATTGCAGTTATACCCTTCACTACAGAAGTAAAACTTTACTTGAAAAGATTTTGATTAACGTGTAATTACAATCAAACTTTTTCTTCGTTCATAATACGGGGCTAACGAAGCGGTTTTCTGCATCGACATAGAATAAGGGGTCTATTGTGCATTGTACCGAGTCATTAGCCACGCGTGGTTTCAACATGATTATCCACTTTCCGTCGTTTACATTTTTGACCGTTCCGTTATCCGAAAGAAAAAAAGGTCGACGGCTAATCTACGGGCACCGCGTAATGACTCTCCGCGAAGCTGACAATTTAATTCCTCGGTCTCGTGCTCGATATCTGGTACCGTGGGCCGAGGTAGTTTATTTAATTAGTCTCGTCGATTAACTTTTACAGATACGGCACGCATACGTGCACGCGCGCACACCAACACGCGGCTCCTACCGTGTTGCCCGTAATATCGTCGCCAGCCGCACGCTTAATCTCGACTGACAGTAATGATTAACGACGCGCGAGCGATTCTGTCCGGCTCACCTGCCTTCCACATTCGTAAGGTTAAGTGGAAAAGCCGCGGCAAGAATGTGGCATTCCGGCAGACCGCGGAGAGACGCCGAAGATAAATAGACCTAAGACAATGGGGTCCCCGACGAGTGTTTCTCGAGTGCGACGTAGGCCTGGACGGAACAGCGAGTTCACGTGGCTTGAAATTTGCATTCGTCCCACCCCCCTCGTCCCGATCCGTTTATAAATCACTCGACGGAGCTCTCACGGGGCCTCGCCGCCGTCCACGAACCGCAACGCTCTGCTTCGAGAGTGGCCAGATATTGTCACGGATATAAGATATATGTGTACTACCGTAGGTGCGCTATTATCTCGCGGCCTCTCCGGTCCTTCCGCAAGAAGCAACAATGTCGGATGTCGCAATCACGAGATGCAACCAGGACTAATGCCTTCTCCAAATTTGTATACGTTTGTTGTTTCATTCAATGTACATCGCAATAATTTATACACTCGCGATTCTATATTTAGAGTCTAATCAGCGTCGGATCGCTTGTCATTAGTCTTTATAACGCGATTTTTCCCCCGACGTTTGAATGCAATGGACATACATCCATTTAGATGGATTTATTATTCAAGATTCCTACGGCCGTGCATTTTGTTGCACGTGCTGACTTTCACTTCGAGCCAGCTTCCTCACTTTTTCACTGCGACATTCCACGATGACAGTTACACGAGAGAGAACCACGTAAGATCTGATGCCAGGCGCAATCGACTTTCATCCTATATCGTTAAAAATATCGCTAGAATCTTAAGCGTGTTCCTATGCGGCTGATCGCGTCGAACAAATATCGTTTTATACGAAGCAACATCGGGGAGGAAGCTTTACGGCCATAATTTTGATGCGGCAGTTATCGTTACATCATGCAGCCTACGTCGTGAGCGCGTCGATATTACTCAGGAAATAGGCAAAATTAAACCGTTTACGATCGACCGCGCGCATTAATAAGAGCATCCTCCTTCGCGTTCTCCCAGTATCGTCCTTCCCTAACTTCCTCATCTCGAGACGGCATTTTAGAAATATTAAAGTGAGACACGCCTCGATGCGTTTGCTGCATTAACGCGAGACGTTAACGCGAAACCGCATGCTTGCGGCGCGGGAGCGATTGCATTAAAACGCCGCGCCGGATGATCGAAGGATGCATCGAGAGTAGAGACGCGCATAGAGAGTCGGGGGGAGACGCTGCGCCGGACTTGTTCTATAATTTTATAGCGCTCACTTTTATCCGCTCCCTAATTAATGGCCCATAAATTACGAGCGACGAGTCGTTAATGGCGCGTGCGCCACGGTTCAGCTTCTTTCCGCACAATCGCATGCAACTCGGCCGCGGCTCGGCGCGCTCCGAGCTTATCGCGCTCTCGCCCGTTGTTCGTTTGTGTTTCACGTTGTGGTAACAAGCGCGCGCGTTACAGGTGTTTAACGCTCGTAAACAATGCGTTCCCTACCGATTTGGTTGCCGGCCGCCATTAAAAAGCTCGTTCGAGACGCCACCCGATTTTTCAGCGATACGAGAGAGTCGCGCAGATGGTACCGATATCTAGCCGCACAATAGGTGATTATTTTCAGCCAGCGACGTTGCATAGAGAAACGCTCGTTTGCGGCGTGCATCGCCGCTGCGATGCCGATCGCTACTGCATACGTTGTTATATTGTACCGGGAAAAATGCTTAGCACTTACTAAACATGAACTTTGTAAATACATTATAAGACCAAAATATATTGCGTGACTTTTAATGCTCATTAATTTTTATTTTTATTTTATGCCACGATGACATATTTATGGCTTCTCATTATATGCACTTTCTTAGGTGATTAAAGAAATTAAAGAGATAGAATCGTCTCTATATACCATTAACTAAATAAATGTCGTATATCTTCCAGTATACACCTATTTAGCTTACAAGATTATCAGCGTGTTTCTATAACAACTCACAAATAGTAAAATTAATTTAATATTTTCGCAATTACGTATGTAACGGTGTTCCATATGGTGTTCGAGAACTTATTATGATATATAAATCGAGTACGTTACGCAAGTCTTTCATTGACGGTCCAAAATTCAACATCAGCATTATTGTAATCAAAAGATTGTAAAAAGATTTCGCGGAGACAAGGTATACGCGCGGTCCGGACGGACGAAGAGCGGGCCCGAACTTACACGAACGTGTACACGCTCCGATACGTATGTATGTACGTAGAGTACTCTCTTACAAAGAGAGAGGCTCATTGCCGAAGCATGCAGCCTTGTCTTGTACAATTTGCTCGAACATGTCCGTCGCGGTCGGAGCGCTGGTTTGAACCGGTCGCAGCGTATACCCTCTCTTCGCCGAGGAGATGAAGAGGATACACGATGCCGTTCCTCGGTCCCGTGGGATCGAGAGAGCAGCGACGAAATTCACGGTGTGAATTCCCCGAGTCACCATCTCCTTCCCTTTCCCTTTACTCTCCTCTTCCTCTACTCCCTTCTCGCCCTCCCCCCTTACTCTTGCACCCTTTAATCGCGCCTCGCTCTTCTTCGCGAGCTGCCCCTTCTTTCTACCTTTGAAGAATCGTTGGTGAATATATGCGCGTGTATGCGTATGTGTGCGTGTATGTACCTTCAATGGGCCTATCGCGATAAATCTAAAGGGGGCCTTCTCTCCGCCACAGACCCGAGAACCCAATCGGGACAAGTCCTCCAAGCGTAATCCGGTGTCGACGACGGGGATCAGTGCCAAGTCCCGTCGTCGAGCTTTTCGATACCACAGATTAGGCCTCGTTTCTTCCTTTAAACCCCCTAGGGTACCACATACGCCCACCACGCGTGTGTTCACGCCTTTATGTTCATATCTTCCCTTTATACTTCACGAGTTAATGCATATACACACACAGAAAATGTATGTAAAAATGTTTTACGTAACTGTGCCATTAGCATCAATGTTTTTACGTACAATGAAGTTGCTATTTTCTCACTTCTGTTTTGTGCCGTGAAAAAAAATCAAGTATAAAAAAACGGATTGATTTGATCATAAACGTGGGTTAAACGTGACTGACCTGCGTTACAAAAAAAGCGACTTTTCTTAGTTCCAAATGTATTTCTTTATTTATTTTTTCTAGGTATCTTATCGGCGAGTTTTCGTGTTATTATTCGCTGTGTATGATGTACGTGTGAAGACGGATGCCCACGGCAAGGTTCACGGGATTGATTACCGCAGTCAATAACACGGGTGTGTATATTGATGAGAGCGCGGAATGAGAGAACGTTAACAGGTCAATGAAATTATACTGTTACAAAGATTGATGCCGTTGTGATTGATGATTGATGATATGCTCGGCACCGAGGTGGCAGAACCGAGGTGGTTTTCACCTGATCACTGACCATTCGCTTGAATTTGTTCGACTATCGTTACGATTTGTATCTATGTTACATAAATGCGTACTGCGCGTCTTCTGTCGAGATTCCACTAAACGATTATAAATTTCGTATATAATCGAATAAAAATTCCAGCTTCGTGTATGGAAGATTTTAGTTTATCTCTTAAATTCCACAATTTTTTTAGCAACTATTTCTTCATATAGAAAATGAAATTCTGTTTTTGTGTTATTTTCCATATCGTAAATACTTGATAAATTATTATAAAATGTTTCCTATTTTCTTAAATGTAATAACATACTGTCAGAAAGAGATATAAATCTAATGAATGCACACGCTCGATACAAAATTACAACATGTTGCCGAGAAAATTAAAATACTAGCTACTGTTAAACATAAAACTTTAATGCCCTCAGCAGGAGGTCTTGAAATGAACTTGAAATTAAAATTTCGCTTCTGTTTGTTCACCAAACCTAACGAAACATAAATCAGCACTTAGAAAAATTTTTGACGTGACCAGTAGGCTGTTAACGGCTCGATAAATTGTTACCTCTGCGAGGTCTGCGAAGATTACATCGGCCATTACAGACTCCCGTCGTTTTCCTAAAGATGTTCAACAGTTATCTCACTAAACATTTAATTACGGTATGCAAATTAACTTCATGAATCGCCGTAGTCAGGTAAAGTAAAATGGTTTATGGACGGCAGAAACTCTACCTTATAAAATCAATTTAATAATTGAACGTAATTGAAAAACGTAAAACTCAATAAGGGCGGACTTGGCGCATCAAGAAGTTCACGATAGGATCTTTGCGGATTTTCGTGATTTATCCTGATCTAGCTACGCCATCGATTGGCAATACCATAGAGAACTATGAGACACACACACACACGTGCCACGAAAAATTTCCCGAACATTTCCCGTATTGGAACAAATAAAAATTAATCCAATTGAAATTGAAATGAAGCCAGCATTTTGAACCAGCACAGACATTCTTAGCTTTCCCTCACTTGCACGCGTAAAAGACGGTTCGCGCGGTAGTAATAAAAATAATTACGGTATCCGTTGATGCTGGTCGGCGCCCAAATCGAAATCTGATAAGACCCCTAATAAATGCCGCGGACCGATCGCCTTAACGGTGGAGACAAGCTGTTTCGAGGGCCACCAGATGATCCGAGAGACGACCGTGTTCTCGACAAGCGCCGCTGCGGAATGCGTCGTCTTCGGGCCCTAATGATTCCCGAAGCCGGGCCCACCGGGGACCCTGATGATATCTAGGCCGGACGAACGTCGTCCGGAACTGCAGCCCCTGTCTCGTCCTTGCTACTGTCGCTGGTAAGATTGTACCTTCTCCGCGTATTCACCAGAGGCTGCATTGCATTCTTCGACAGTTAAGTATTACTAATTTACTAATTGCCTTACGATGGGATTGACAGGATCGACATTATGGCATTGCCGTCTTGGAGAGTAACGGAGTACTAAGTTGATGAATAGTCAGAAGTATCAGAGTGCATAACGAATAAGCCGAAATGAGATCGATAATATTTTTGGGATGCGAAGAATGTCGAGATAGATAACAGAAGCTCGCTGGCTTCACGGCAATTGCTTCATAAGTCAATATAATCATAAGACTGACTAATAGGGTACATGTGAATTATTCAGAAATCAATTTATCTAATCGTTCGAACAAAGACTTGATGAATGATGCTGAATTTAAAAATATGTGAAAATGCCAATGCTTACATTAATTATTTTTGATAAGTCTAATTTTTTATTGTATATATATATATATATATATATATACATATAGAAGAGTTATGATTGTAATATATTAATTGTAAATTGTCTTGTCATAGTAATTTCCTAATGATAGCGAA